>JANHFT010006164.1:241311-259954 GCA_032467955.1 Pseudoxenodon macrops | reverse complement strand
GGAGGCAGAGAATAGATGGGGGTGGGGCCAGTCAGAGGTGGTATTTACCAGTTCTCCAAACTACTCAAAATTTCCACTACCAGTTCTCCAGAACTGGTCAGAATCTGCTGAAACCCATCTCTGATCTAGAGCCTGTACTTTTCCAGTGATAGAGCTTATTCAGCACATATGGTGAATAAGTTTCATTCATGATCTGTGAGCTTTCCCCCTGGGGATATTAAGGATGGATCTGAATTAAGTGAGTTAGATAAATATTTAATCAAGTAGCTTGAAGAAAGGAAAAAATAAATGGAAAATGGTAAGATAGAGCTACAAGAAAGTGGTGGAGAATGAAGCTATTAAAGGATATTGTATAAAATCCAATTGATTTGCATCTGTGCTGTAACATTGGCTGTAGAATTTCAAGATGTTCTAGAGCATCTTCACACATTCTTGTTTTTGGATTTTGGTTATTTAATAAATTTTTAATTAAGTTTATCAGGACATAAAATACAAAAGATAATAAAAAATAGTGGTAAAATGGGGGAGGAAAAAGAAAGAAAAGGATTGACTCCCAATTCTGTTTAGAATAGGATAATAACATTACAGCCACAACATTTTACTTTTACATGCTAATATGAACTAGCCATTTCTTTAACAACAAACCTATCTAATCAGCAAAACCCAAGTCAAAGTTTCATTTTTTTGTCCATTTCAAGCACAAAACCTAGAAACAGTTCCACATAGAAACAAAGTTGGATGTGTTCTTTTCTTCAATTAAGGCAGTCCATTTTGGGGAATTTTGTTCTATATTACTGAAAAATCCATGTGATGTTTTGATGGATTAAATTAGCTGCAGACAAAGATCCATTCTTTTAGTCAACCTTATAAAAAAGACAGATTTTTTTCCCCTGAACCATTGGTGCTCCCATGAAAGTGAATACAATCGATTTTATGCTTTGTTCTATCTGGTATTTGAGGATTTCCTTCCCCAGCAGCTAGAACAAATTGGAAAAAATATTTAGCCCTTGAAGGGCTACCTTGACTACATTGAAGGATAAAATTCTAGACTTGAATGTTTTGCTTAGGCCATTGAATAAACTGCCTATTCTGTGCACAAACACCCTAAAAAAACAAATGATAACATCTTCAACAAATGGTTGAATGTGACCATATGAACAGATCCAGTGAAGAATCAATTTTGAAACATTGCTTATATACTAGGCCATATATTGGTACCCTAGAGACAATCTAAGAAAATCTGGATAAAGGTAGTCCAGGAGTGAAATTCAGCAGGTTCTGACAGATTCTGGAGAACCGGTATTGGAAATTTTGAGTACCGTAGTTCAGAAAACCGGCAAATACCACCTCTGGCTGGCCCCAGAGTGGGGTGGGAATGGAGATTTTGCAATATCCTTCCCCCAGAAGTGGGGATTTTGCAGTATCCTTCCCCTGCCATGCCCACCAAGCCACGCCCACCAAGCCATACCACGCCCATCAAGCCACACCCACATAAAAATTGGATTTCACCACTATAAGTACTCTACTTTCTGCACAAAATATTTTTTGATGTGGTATGTGACAAACTCAGTCAATTTGGATTAACTTAATTATGGACCTCTTCCCACAACATGATGCTGCTCAGTGTCTGCTTAATGCTGGTTCCTGTGAGAGATAAAAAGAAAGGTGGGCTTTCTCCAAGGTGACTCTCACCTCATGGTGCCTCAGAGGTATCCTTGGTTTTATCAGTTTGACTGCCAAAAAAAAAAATCACAATAGCAGTGTGACTACATAATCAAAGTTCTGCCTCTTTTCTATGTGGCACACATAAATTAAAATTTTCACTCCATCACCCCCATCACCACAGATGTCCTGCTTCCGGCATTCCAGCAGGCACTGAAAACCAATGTTCTTCAGCAAGCTTTAGATTCTAGCAAAGGAACAATAGATGACTTTTAATTGTGTTTGTTTCTTTCAGTTATGCTCTTGGTATGATTTAGTGACTTTAATGAGGGTTCATATAGGGTTATTTTTGTAGATGATGTGCTTTATGAATGGCTTCATTGCTCAATGCAAGAGGTAACTGGGGCAACATGGAAATGATGTGAAGTAACAAATTAATACATATTCTGTACCATTACCAGTGCATCACATCAGAGAGATCCCATCATAGACTATATCATGCCAGGAAAAGGAAGAGTATATAAATTCAGTCCTATTCCTGAATAGGAATAGGACTGAATTACAATATGAAGAATTACAATAATTGAAATGTGGAAACAAACAAGGCTAAAAACAATGCTCCACAGGCCACAATTGTCTACTAATACAAACTCTCTCCTTTTGTTCTCCTCAGCCTCTTTGAAGACCACCACTACTTATTTCTTGGTTGTATTTTCATCAACCCATAATTAGCTAATCATAGTTTGTGTTTTGTGTAAACCCAACTGGACTGGTTATGGTTCACTGTCTTTTGATATCAAATCTTGGTTAGCTTAAAGATACGTAGTTGTGTCTTATCACCACAACTCTGAGGATTATGCTTCTCACCCAAGACTCTATCACATGTGCAATTCTTTATAACAACTGAGACAAATGTTGTCAATGTATATGATTACAGTACCTAGATTTTAATTACTGAAGACTACACTTCCAACACAAATGGAGTTCAAAAGCAGGGGTAAGGTAAAGGTTCCCCTCGCATATGTGCTATTCGTTCCCTACTCTAGGGGGCGGTGCTCATCTCTGTTTCAAAGCCAAAGAGCTAACACTGTCCAAAGACGTCTCCATGGTCATGTGGCTGTCATGACTAAACACCAAAGATGCACAGACCGCTGTTACCTTCTCACCGAAGTGGTCCCTATTTTTCTACTTGCATTTTTACGTGCTTTCTAACTGCTAGTTTGGCAGAAGCTGAATGCAAGCTACACAGTTGCATATATCCTATTCTTTCTTTTCAAATGTTCTTCCTTTTCAGGAATGTTCTTCCTTTTCAGAACCTTCTTGATTTTTTTCAGGGTTACACTGGCTGACATGAGACATGTTTCATTTATGTTTCACAAGACTTGTATTTTCAAAACAAAATTGCAACTGGTCGATAATCATTTTAAAAAAGGAAGTAAGTTTTTACACCATGCCATGCCTTGACTTGTCAGGCTTTTCCCCTAAAGCCTGTTTATGCAGAAGGAAAGCTGTATCAATAGCTACTTTTTTTCCCTAACACAATACCAGCTTTGAAAAAGAAGTTTTGAAAAGGAGCCTGGCACAAAGAAAAAGTATTAATCTTCTTCCTAAATACTGTAATTGAATCTGTTATCTCCATGGCTGCTACTTCTTTACAAGCAATAACACATTTCATAATTATGTAATTCTCTCTTGATATCTTGCTTTTGGAGTACATTAGAGGGGCATGCTGTGGTTAGCAAGGTTATACAGGTAGTCCTCAATTTACAATCGCAATTGAGCCCAAAATTTACATTGCTAAGTGATAAATTTGTTCAGTGACTTTTGCCCCATTTTACCACTTTTCTTGCCACAGTTGTTAAGCGAATCACTGCAGTTATTAAATTAGTAACACAGTTGTTAAGTGAATCTGGCTTCCCCATTGATTTTGTCAAAAGGTCACAAAAAGTGATCACATGACTGTGATCTGCAACCAATTAACAAGCATCCGACTAAATCACATGACCATGATCACATGACCATGGGGATACTGTGATGATCATAAGTGTGAAAAATGGTCAGAGTCACTTTTTTCAGTGCCATTGTAACTTTGAATGGTCACTAAGCGAACTGTTGTAAGTCAAGGACTACCTGTGTATAGAAAAAGGGTCTGAAACCTGGATAACAGCATGTCTTAGAATTTGGGATATATAGTGTGATTTGGTTTGGATTTGTATTAATGTACAGTGTTCCTTTAATATATTTTCTACAGTTCTTATTACTGCATTTTTCTATATTATTCCATAGAACATGGCTGCTGGACATGAAAAAGAGAGCTTGTGTAAAGTAATTTGCTTATTGGAAGCAAAATTGTCAATCACCAAGTTGCATTTCCTTTTTGTTATTGGACTTTATTCTTTGCCTCATTTTTTCTTACAGAGGCCTTACATTGTGTGAGGTCCACATGCCTATCAGCTTGGACATACAAACAAATTATAGGCTAATGCTTTTAACCATAAGTCTCTTCAGTTTGGGATGATTACAGAAAATGCTTGCCAAATTTAATGAGTGGCTGAAACAGAATGAAGTGGTTCTCTTCTTTCAGATTATAAGAAGAAGAAATAGCATATTTTTAAATTTAATTTATTGGACAGGTACTAACTGAGATTTGCTAGTTTGGTTATTTTTGCACAATAGTATTGAAATTAATAGAAATAAAAGAAAAATTATGCAAAAAATAGCTGTGAAATATGTGAATGTACTGTTTGATGACAATTGTCTGAACTATAATGTATCCTAACCGAAAATATGAGGTACAAAAATAAGCCAACAGAATAAAGCTGAACATAATGTATGAAATAAACTCTGCTCAATAAATTAGCCTCTTATAGATCAGTAGTAATGTTGATATTAACTCTGCTTTACTGATTTCGTTAGTTTACATTTTAGTTATTCAAATATCTTTACAGATCATGCCCTGCATGAAATTTATTGTTTGTTTGTTTGTTTGTTTTCAGGAAATGGGTCTTGAAAGTTAATGAATCTGGATAAGGCGGATCAATGTGGAAGCATCGGCTTCATACGTTTTAGGGACAGATCTCTGGTACACTCGAGAATAAACAAAATCCCTACCAGAATTGCTGCATTTCATAATGAAGAAAATTAGTCTCAAGACCATTCGTAAATCTTTTAACTTAAATAATAAAAGCAAAGACGACAGTGACTTTGTTGTGGTTGCACAGCCATCATTAAATGATTTTGGAAAAGATGACTCCTTGTTTGCTAGCTGTTATAGTAAAGATCTGGCTACCTGTGACATCAACGGCGAAGATGAGAAAGGTGGCAAAAACAGATCAAAGAGTGAAAGCTTAATGGGTACATTAAAAAGACGACTTTCAGCAAAACAGAAGCAAAAAGGTGGAAAGGGCAGCACGCCATCCGTGAGCTCTGCTGATGAAGATACCTTTTCTTCTTCTTCTGCTCCAATAACTTTCAAAGATGTAAGAGCTCAAAGACCTCTGCGGTCCACATCCCTCCGAAGCCACCATTATAGTCCAACACCATGGCCCCTTCGGCCAACAAACTCAGAAGAAACATGTATAAAAATGGAAGTGAAAGTAAAGGCCTTGGTCCACTCTACAACCCCAAGCCCTGCACTGAATGGTGTACGTAAAGATTTCCATGACTTGCAGCCAGACAGCAGGTTCCATGAACAAAACAGTGCATTCAAAAGTACAGAATCTCAGAATGGAGATTTGCATCTTCATATTGATGAACATGTGCCTGTAGTTATTGGACTTATGCCTCAGGACTACATTCAGTACACTGTGCCTTTAGATGAGGGAATGTATCCTTTGGAAGGATCACGTAGTTACTGTCTGGATAGTTCCTCACCCATGGAGGTTTCAACGGTTTCTTCTCAAATGGGTAGTAGTACATTTCATGAAGAAGAGGTTTCAGTGAATCAAGACGTAGAAGTTGCTCCGGATATCTTTGTGGACCAAGCAGTAAATGGTTTATTGATTGGTACAACAGGGATCATGTTGCAGAGTCCAAGAGTTAATGATGTTCCCCCACTCTCGCCATTGCTACCTCCAATACAGAATAATCAAATCCAAAGGAACTTTAACAGCCTGAATGGCACAGATGTCCATGTGGCTGAAAGTATGCGCTGCCATTTGAATTTTGATCCAAACTCTGCGCCAGGAGTTGCAAGAGTCTACGATTCTGTACAAAATAGCGGCCCGATGGTTGTAACAAGTCTCACAGAGGAACTTAAAAAACTGGCAAAACAAGGATGGTACTGGGGTCCGATCACACGATGGGAAGCAGAGGGGAAATTGGTGAATGTTCCCGACGGTTCATTTCTTGTGCGAGACAGCTCTGATGACCGTTACCTTTTAAGTCTGAGTTTCCGTTCTCATGGTAAAACGCTTCATACTAGAATTGAGCATTCAAATGGTAGGTTTAGCTTTTATGAACAACCCGATGTGGAAGGACATACTTCTATAGTTGATCTAATTGAACACTCGATTAGGGACTCTGAAAATGGCGCATTTTGCTATTCGAGATCTCGATTACCTGGATCTACAACTTACCCAGTGAGACTAACCAATCCAGTATCTCGTTTCATGCAAGTGCGTTCCTTGCAGTACCTGTGTCGATTTGTTATACGTCAGTATACCAGAATAGATCTGATTCAGAAACTGCCTTTGCCAAACAAAATGAAGGATTATTTACAAGAAAAGCACTACTGAAGGCTTATGGGAAACTTGCAGCTTGCACTTTGGGAATAACAACAACAACAACAAAATAAAAGAGTGGTTGATACACAGTTTACAAACTTAATTATTACTAGGGGTTTTTTTTTGTTTTTCTTTCTGCTGCCATAATTTCATTTTTGTGCATAAAAGAAGAGTAATGCATTTTGAGTTTAATGGATATTTGGGGTTTTTCTTTTTTTTAAATGATCTCAAAGGGTTTTTTAGAAGAGTAAAATAACTATCTTTCATTCAGTGTGCAAAATAATCGCAATGTGAATGATAAATATTGTCCTTAAACTCCCCATCTCCTTTGCTGCTAATCCACTGTGATTTTTATGCATTTGAAGCACATTTCATGTGTTTTCAACCATAAGTAAAAAAATTGAAACTTGATGGGATATATTTGTCGTTTTCAAATAGTCTGGGATTTTGTTTTGTTTTTTGTTCTTAATTTTTTTTTAAAAAGTTTGGGGTAAAATATACTGGTGCACCGAACTTGGATACATGCTTAAAATGATCCCCTAATATCTAATTAAAAACATATAACTGTGGGTTGGAGGGAATATGTGATCCAATACAGTTATGCATCATACATTTTGAAAGCTTCCTTTCTCCTAAGCAGTTCCATTATTGCAGATGTTTCTTTGTTTCTTTTGTTCATTCTTAATAAGCATTTTTTAATTTGAAAATAGCCTTTGAAAAATATCTGTAAAATGAATACTGGAAGTCATTAATAATATTCCAACAAAAAACTAAATATACTTAAAACATTAAAAAAAAATTTGAAGGGATTTTAGAAATCTGATTTAAATAAAAACTATTCAGGTAATTTCAGAACTGTGAGATTTGTCTCAACTGAATTTTTTAAAAATTATATAGCATTGAATTTAAAAATACAGGTAGTCCTCAACTTACAACCATTTGTTAAGCATTGAATTTAAAAATACAGGTAGTCCTCAACTTACAACCATTTGTTAAGCAGCCGTTTGACATTATGACCCTGAAAATCCTGACTTAACAACTGGTCCTTGAAGTTAGGACCACCATAGCATCCTCATGGTCACATGATCAAAATTCGGTTACTTGGCCTGCATTCACGACAGTTGGAGCATCCTGGGGTCATGTGAACATCATTTGTGACCCCACCCACCTAGCTTTTGACAAGCAAAGTCCTACGGGAAGCCAGATTCAGTTAAATGACCACATGGTTCACTTAACTGCAGTGATTCTCTTAATAACAGTTCTGAAATTCTGATTCCAATTGTGGTCGTAAGTTGAAGACTACCTGTATCCTGTAATTATTACAACTATTGGACCTTAAATAGCTCATCTTATATTCCATTAATTTCCTTGGATGGGGTAACCACATGTATAATCTTTTCCCATGGAAAATGATAAGATTAAAAAGTACTTAACTTTGATACCGGTAGAATATGGCCTCAGTTTTAAATGTGCTTTCCTTTATTGTTCAGCATTAATTTGCCATCATTATAATTTAGTTTAATTGGCAAGTGAAGAGAACCCAAATTAACCCCTGAATATTATTCATTAAATAAAAAATGCACGTATTAAAATTAAAGACATTAGTGACATTAAATAGCAAAATAGTCACCATAGGAAATATTCAAGTGCATTACCACTTTCATTTCTACAAATTCTTATTTGGGAAAGAAAAAAAAAAGGAAAATCCATACAATTTTGGATACTTGTAATGGGATAATCTTCCAGGAACAACAGGATTTCCATAGCCTCAGTATATATTGTTTTCTCTCACTTTAGTGGGGCCTGCATAGGAGAAATTTCCAATGAATTGGAAGGCCTATAAATGAGGCTTTTTTACAGCCTGGATCCATTCTTGACAAACACCTTCACCTCTTGATGAAAAATTGGGCAAAGTTTGATGTTAATTGGCTCCATTGCCTTCAGTAGGCTTTAAGTCTGATGGGTGTTGTTTTGTGTATGTTTTTGTAGGGGAAAAAATGCCAATAGGTTTATAAAGAAATTACAGCCTAACTGTTTAAAAACATTTGTGGTCAAAAGACTATTTCTGCAAGTTGTTCCATGATGAACATTATACTGTGGAAGCAAAGTATTCTTATGTTTATAAGAGTTTCTGTGAACCAAAATCTTAACAAGTAGGAAACTGTATTCTGAAATTTCTGAAATAAAATCATGCAATTTGAGAGTGTGGTTTTAAAGTTACAGAAATTTTGTTCGTGCCACTGCAATGTGTCTTTCTTTTCTTTTTGCATTTTTCTCATTTGAATACTGAATATTTTGCTGATTATTAAAACATTTAAAGGGTGATGAAAATTTGAGAAATCTTTATTTTGGGGTATTTCACTCTTGCTTCTTCTACCTGTTCTATAGTTTTTCTGAATGAATTTATATAATTAGTATATGAAGGTGCTGCAGTGGCCTGACATTTTGGGTTGTGTGAGTCAATATGCTAAATTTCTATTTTTTAAAAACATATTTTTTAGATCATAATGTTTAAGAGAATATCAGAGACAAAGTATTTCTTTTGCTCTGGGATATAGAAGGGGAAAGAGTTCTCTTACCAAGTTACAGAATAATAGATTTTGAAAAATAAATTATATAAAGAGAGATGTTCTTAAATTCCTGGGCAAAAGTTTTTTATATACTGTGTCATTCTGACATTTATGCAAAATCTTCATTTTTGTTTCTTAATTTTTACTCCCAAGCAAGATTACAAATTTTATATATAAAAGGCACAATGATATATGATGGTACCATGTTTTGCCTAATGAAGAAAAAGAAATGTTTTTTCTACAGTAGGAAAGTACATGTTAGAGTAAAATCCTTGTCTCTAAGATATGTCAAATAAAGGACTGTTTAATTAGTGGTAGATGAAGAAAGTTCTCTGGAGTAACTAATGTATATTATGACAAAAAGTTTTTAAAGTCCCAGGGTTTAACAAAGAATGATATGAGGGACTATGATGGTATTACAATTCCATATTTAGATTTTTAATAGCCCAATCCTATTTCTGGATATATGGTAGACACTGAACCTGCTTGCTACATTTGTCGCTATCTATTTACAACTTTAGTTCATTAATATTTAAAATACGTTCTTGTATTACACGCCTAGTCCTATTCAGAGATGGGTTTCAGCAGATGGGTTTCTGACCAGTTCTGGAGAACCGGTAGTAGAAAGTTTGAGTACTTTGGAGAACCGATAAATAGCACCTCTGAATGGCGCCACCCTCATCTATTCTCTGCCTCCCGAGTCCCAGCTGATGGGGAGGAAATGGGAATTTTGCAGTATCCTTCCCCTGGAGTGGGGTGGAAGGATACTGCATCCAGGGAATGGAGATTTTACAGTATCCTTTCCCTGCCATGTCCACCAAGCCAAGCCACACCTATCAAGCCATGCCCACAGAACCGGTAGTAAAAAATAATAAATTCTACCACTGGTCCTATTCCTCACAGAACAAACACGTTTTTCTTATTATATAGCACTAGGAACCATACATTAACAAATGGCCATGTGAATGAGAAGGTCCTTCTTCAGTACCCTCAACCTTTCTATCTGCCCTTCATTTTCCAGAGAACCAGACTAGAATAGCTACAGTCAATGTCATGCACTAGTCCCTCATTCGCTGAACAATAACAAATAAAACCGACAGCAGGAACAAGCCTTGAGCCACCTGCATTTGGCCGAGCAAGAATTGTACACCAATAGGAGCAGATCTGTTTTGCTCTAGGCCAAACTGATTACATTGGAGGCCGCATCAGGGTTGTGTTTGACCTCCTGGGCCAGGATTGGCATGGCCATCTTGACACTCGTGTTGGGGGCATCTGTGGTGTCCCAACCGCTCTGCCAGCGAAAATAGGCTCCCGAGCTCCATTTTCAGTCGTGACAGTCTCCTGCCGCCCTCTGCCAGTGAAAATGGAGCTCAGGGAGAGCCCAATCCTATCCTGGCAGAGGATACCAGGAGGCCAGTCTTTGCTCTTTCTAGGACAGTCCTGCAGGCCAGATTTAAGCACCCCACAGGCTGGATCCGGCCCCTGGACCTTTGAGTTTGACACCCCTGTTCTAGGCTGAGACAACTTAGCAAAGGCAATGCTATCTTTGTTTTCTGCTTTGGTTGGCTATGGCAGTGACTGGTTAGCTAGAAGGTTGTAAAACACTTGAGAAGTAATCCACTGAGGTCTTCTGGGCAGCATCTCTTTAAGGTAGTAAGACAAATAGCTATCGATAATTGCTTTGAACATCCTAGTCTTCATTGTGCCAATTAAGACCTTTGCTGTCTCTCTCTCTCTCTGTCAATAAGTGGCATGTTGCATATTAGATTAAAAAAAGAATGGAAAATTCTGCAATGACTTGATTGAAAATTTCATCAACAATTTCTTGTGAATTGCCTTCTCTTGCTTGTTTAATCATTGTAGAAAGCACGTATATTTTGCCATGCATAATTATACGTTGCTTTCTGTCCTTCTGCCTATTTCTGTTAGCGAGTGCTCCCTTATTCAGTGTGACAATTCAGAGCAACTCCTGAAACATGGAAATACCTGTTTACAAAAACTGCTGCAAAGAAATTGTATTTTTCTGTCAAATATTACATCGCTTGAGCAAATGCGCAGCTCATGTTGGAGAACACATAGGCTTGTTATATGTTTATATTTAGTACATTTTAAAAAGAAATGTTTATAAGAAAATGGGCACCTTCCAAATGGGAAACCCTAGTTGCCTAACATTTCTTGTAGCACAATGAGAAATTTAGATCTATGAAAGTTTTTATGCTATTGAAATGTTGGTAGAAGAAGCAAGTCTAATCTGACAGTATTGATATAAACCCAAATTTGATTAATTAAAAAAATATTATAACCTGCATGTTAGCCTAGTTTAAGTTAATAAATGGAATTGAAAAATATTAGTAACATAATTTAAAAAAAATATTTCAGTAGATTAACAGAAAAATAACAAAAAATTACTGTATTACAAAGTTAATCATAAAAATAAGGCAATAACAAAAGTTGCTTTTATGGTTGCATTTCTCTATATTCAACGAACCAAAAAGTTGTTTTTTTAATGAGAGATGCAGTAAAAAAAATGAGTCTACAGTGATCAATTTTTGTAGATTGTAAGTGAAATAAATGGCCAAGTCAGTCTACATGCACATTTAGATAGAATAATTCAGATTGATTTCAAAAATAAGAAAATCTTTAAAAAGTAGCCAAATCTTTTAATAGATTAAATTGTTAGAAGCAACAGATATTTCAGTGTTGCTGAGATGTATCTGTCTGTCTTATCTAGCTGTTATCTTCAATACATTAGAAAATAATTTTGAATTAACAATTTTCAGAAATAGCATATGCAAGGCAATAGAGATGAAAAGCTTATCTATCTATCTATCTATCTCTATCTATCAGGGACAGTGTGTGTGTGTTATATATACTTATCTGTAAGGCAGAAATCTTGGCACATTGGTTCATGGACAAGCAGCAAGTTTCTCTTTCTCTGTATGAAGAGAATATATATATATATATTAGCCAGTGCTTCACATTTGGTCTATAAATAGAGCGCCATAGTCTCAAATGTTACTTGTTTCAGTAGTTCCCCAAACCACACAAAGGGATATTTCTTATTGTCTATTCATGAGGCAAACATACATACTTAATCCATAAATCTTACACACCAAGTATAAGACTGCTTTTATATGCAGCTCATGCCTTCTCTGATTATCAGCACTGGACATAATGTCTTACAGGAATACATTGAACAGAGCCAAAACAATGGTTTTCATATTTCAAGGATCTTGTAACACAGCTTGTAAAAAGTATCATGATAAACTTCAAAGGATATTTCACCTAAATCCAGGTCTTTGATGTGGGGAATTTCCATTTTGCCAATGGAAAATCTTACATATCATAGAATTGGAATTAAAAGTAGTGAAGATCTCAATATATCCCATAACATCTCTTTAACTGCAAAAATAGTACTTGCCTTTTACAAAGCAGTTTCTTTTAGATTGGATTGCTCGAGACAAAGGGAATGCAGGTTCCAGCTGCTATTATCAGTAAATTTATTATCAGATAAATTTACTACTATCCCTAAATTTACTACTTAGATCATTGAGTAGAAAGGAAGTTTGATAGAGCTGAAGATTCAGATGAAGTTTAGAAATATTTTTCCGTGTAAGTTTTGAATAATGATCACATACATTTTACCCAAGTGATTTTCTGGAAAAAGGGATTAAAATGGAGCTTTACTTATCTCCATTCTGTGATCCATGTTTAGTTCTGAAGATAAAATCTTGTAAACCCAAGAATGGAATAAAAAAAAAAAGGCACAGGTATCTTTATTGTTCATCAAGTTGCTTATCTCCTTATGAAGCCTAATTGGTGAATTTTACAATACATGCTGTTTTTCAGAAAAATGCATTTCTTAATATGTAAATATTGGAATTGGTAAAAAAAAAAACACCAAAATACCAGCAATATACTGAATGTGAATTCCAGTAAGGAATGGTCTTCAGCCACATAACTGAAATTTTTAATAAGCTAAACGATTATTACATCAGCAATCACTAGTATTGTAAAATGTTCTAAAATATGAACTAAACATTTGTTGACAAAAGTTGGGATAGTTCCTAAAAAAAATACTGTAAAGTTTGAAGTATTTGGAAAATGATCCAAACTCTTTATGCCAATAATGGGGTGGGAGGGGGAATTCTTATCACATTTTGTATTACTGTGTATTGGGGGGGAATTTTTTTTATAGTGGTGGTGGAGTGCCATGAAAATAATACTTAAAATCCAGATTGCTGTAGTTTACACTTTTCTGTATGTTTCAATAATGTGTGCACTCTTTGTATTAAGCACACAACAGAATGAATTATCCAAAGTCCATTGATTTTAAATGTGTTTTGGTTTGTTGAAAAGATTATAGTAATTTCTTGCACATTTTTTTGAAAAAAATTGTATAAGAATTTATGTATCTGGTTCTAGATACAGTGTGTAAATAAAAAAAAAACATTCACAAAAATCTTTGGTGGATATTTTAATGAAATGTCAAAGATTGCATAGGTCCCTCCTCTGCCTCCCATAAATGGCGCAAAAAATTGTTCTGCTTCACAATGGATTTATTTAATGAGTCTTAACCTCTTTGCAGAGTCTTAGTATCCTAGGGAAATTGGATGGCATTAAAATTATGCCAAAAAATAGAGCTGTTTCACAAAACATGAGAAGTATGGAGATTCTGCAGCGTGTGAGCCAAATTCAATTTGTTAGGGCTTCACTCTTAGCTGGTTTTATTTTACTTAGCCTTATATTTTTGAGATTGATAAAATGAAGACCCAGATTGTTAGGGTCCATGTGCCCACTCTGTCAATCACTTCGAGAGGGCTGTAGAGCACTGTGAAGCGGTATGTAAGTCTAAGGGCTCTTGCTATTGCTATTGAGAATTATGTCAAATTAAAATTCCAAAATTGCCTTCTTGTTTTGCTACGCCTTTTGAAAAGCTAGCTTTTGACTTAGCAACCATTTTAAGCTCTTCCTCTCTGAAAAGGAAAAGGCTGAACAAACCACTATCATGCATACTTGCTCCTTGTTTCAGGAAAATTGGAAAATTGCTGCTCCCAAACAGAATTTGAGGGTAAAAACTTTGCTAAGAAAAACCCAACACAACGGGAAAAGCGGTGAAAAGATTAAGAATGGTTAGAGGAAAAAAAAAGGAATCTAGAAAGGAATCCAATTGCAACTGAGTAAAGGTGCCAACATAGCAGTGTACAAACAGTATGCATGTATTATAAACAAACAAACAAACAAAATATTGGATTTTGAGCTTTTGGGTTTTACTTTACTGACATCTAGAGGTTGTGTCTACATTTTGGAACCAAACCTTCTTATTCCTGCTTCATAGTTAAATAAGAAAGCAAGATGTAGTCAGAAAACTGCCCAGTGCTGTGAGAATGGATGCAGTTCAGTATGGAGCAACTCCAATTTGTCTTTTTTGAGGATAGCTTCCTCTGTTCACATCCCCTGTTGGTACCAAAAGTGCAGAAGTAAAATTTTTGAGTGAAAATAAGCAATTTAGACTATTTTGTCTCACTTATTCCTTCTTTTTCTTGAATAATCAGAGATCTAGCTTAATGCTGAACCTGTACATTTCTTTTGAAACCAATTAAAATGTATATTTTGGTGGGGATATGGCATGTGATTCCTGACTACATGATTGCTTTAAAAATAGTGTGTAATCCAACTCGGATTCTAAAAGCATCAAGCTAGAAAACAATGGATAAAACCGTTTTGCCTACATGCAGTGACAACTCCCAAAACTGCTATGACTTGAATTAACGAAAAGGCTCTGCATTAAATATCATCTTAGCTTTATCCCCACTTACTTTTCCCCCAATTTTTTTACTCACTAAGAACCTGCTTTGAACTTTTCTTCTTTTTACTCAAAAAGGAGAAATGATAAGAAATGAAAATGCTTTGTACATGCTAGACTTGCGCTTATTCTCATCTCAAAATGGACGCTGAATCTTTTTTCTACTCTACTAGAAAAAGAAAACCAAAACCAGAATTGATCTACCATATTACTCAAACAGAAAAATAACACAGGGCTTGTTTTGACTGCAACAAATGTCATAAAGAGGAAATAGTAAGGTAGTCCTTTTGTACGTCCTGAAACACCCCAATGAGCTCATGCATAAATTCAGGCATAATTCAAAATTGCAATTCTCACCTCATTTGGAAAGAGGGAGAAAGGATCATATGAGGCCTCCAAGAGGCAAAATATTCTCATTCCTGTTTTTAATGTCTGCTCACCACCTCCCAACCAAGAGAAAAAGAACCCTGCCCTTTGAACTTCAGATCTTCTGTGACTCATCACATACTTGGAGATTATCCTGCAGCTCTGTTCCAGGAGAAACAGCATGTTCATAGCCACAAATGTAGTTCAAACATACTAGAATAGAATAGAATGGAGGTTTTACAGTATCCTTCCCCTGCCATGCCCACCAAGCCACGTACACCACACCACACTCACCAAGCCACACAGAACCGGTAGTAAAAAAAATTGAACCCCACCACTGCATAAAACACATTGTCTTTCAAAATAAATCTTTTAATTTTAAGTTCAAAGGTAAAGGATAAGGTCACGATTAATCCCAGTTGAGATATATGAGAAATATTAACATCTGTCAAGTTAAATAATATGGATACATTTGAAAATTAAACTTATGAATCTTATGAATTTGGTTTCTGGGCCCCAAACTTGCTAACTGACGGGGAAATTTTTTTTAAAAATCTGAAATGAATGTATGGTTTATACAATAATTTCTGTACATGTTTAAGAACAAGATGAAAGATAAGAAGCCGTGCAGGAACAAATAATCTCTTCTCACAGTTTGAGAAAAGGTGGAACACCCAAAGGATACAGTTTTTTCTCCATTCTTCTGGAACTGCTATGGTATGCCAAAACTGAATCAGCACAAAAGCCTTCAAACAGTCATAATGATCAAGGTACAAAATTATGCAGGCTGAACTATAGGATAGCATAGGAGGGAAAAAGGAAAGTCATTTCATTTCCTCTTTAAAATTCTTGTTAATTCAAGTATTGGTATGAACACTCTTATTTGACCTGTGGCATCGTAACAGCACTCAGCTGGAGAAAAAAAGAGGTGTTTATATTAAATCAATATACATGTATAGACTGTTAAACTTCTAGGGGACATACCAGGGGTGGGTTCCTCTTACTTTCCCTTCCGGTTCATGTCATGTCGGAAGTGCGCATTTTGCCCATCGCATCTGGGTATAAACCCTTTGCGCATGCACAGAGGGTTCTTTTTGGGCAGTTTTTGAGCCAGAGGACTTATTTCTTGCCAGAAGACCGGTTCGTGGGTGTGGCCAACCAGCCATCGCTGCCGGTTCGGTGAGCGGGGGTAAATTACCGCTACTGGTTCGGACGAACAGGTCTGAACTGTTCAGCAACCCACCACTCACATACACACACACACACACACAAACACACACACAAACACAAATACAAACACACACAGTTAAAATAACAAGCAATAAAATGTCACATAAATAGATTTCAGATCTGGGCTGCAAAAATGTGTTAACAGGTTGTTGTTGTTTTTTTAAATCTCTATTGCTATCTAGATTTCTGAAGACCAAAACCTGTAGCCCAATTGAAATGAAATTTAATCTTAAGTGTGTATTGGCAAAACACATTCAGATGGGCTGACTAATAAATTTCTCACAGCCTTTCAAGGAAGTCATTATACAAATCTCCCTAAAAATACTAGGCAAAGGGTAGATGATGCACTGCAGATAGAAACAATTAAACTTCATGCTTTTTTGTTATTTTTCTCCCCGATGACTTTCAATATGCTATTTGTCATAAAGGTGGTTTTTTTTTGCATGTAATCAGTATGAATAAACATCTCGAGCGGAGATTAGACTGATTTCTAAATAATGTGGCAATTAGCAGGTATTAGTCATAATGCCTAATGTGGCTTCTAGCATGAAAGAAGCATATTGCTGGAGAACCAAAAGAGAACAGGGTTTACTGATTTTATGGCCTGCAAATGGGGTTCCCGTATAGTGTTCTATAGAAAGAACACTATAAGAACACTGAAAGAATAAGGATATTGAATGAGACTAAAGGACTTTCAAGGTAATAGTTGTGGTTAGGCTTATCTTCCATGAAAGTTATCCAATTGTTTTTTTTAAAAGCTGCTTTGGTAGGCATCTGCTGTACACTTGGTGATTTATCAGTCCACTGTATGACCTTGGATACCCTCTGAGACAATCAAAAAATAGTCCTCATCCCTTTTTTCTTTATGATACATCATTGTATAAATCCAAAATTCCAACTGTTTCTCACAAGAGAGTTTTTACATTCCATTAATAATTTTGATTGTCTTTTCCCAAGTTAACCTATCTGAAATTTAGCAATTATATTTTCATTGTTTCATTTCTAGCCTCCTTCTTAAAAGTTTTGGTTTAAGAAGTGTCACGCACAGAGTAAACTTTTGATTTAAAATGACATCTTCCTAAGGCTCTTTCCTAATTAGTTGCTGCTGACTTAAATCCTATAAATATATGTGGATTTTTTTTCTGTTCTAAATTTCATCACTTTATGCACACAAACATACACACGTATATTACTATATATTGAATTCTTGTTTTCATTTTACTTCTCAATGGTTCTTTGCCATCCCCTATCTTTTAATCCTATGAATATTTCAATTTCCCCAGCCAATTGCGATTGACATCACCTCATTTCAGAAACATTTAAATAAATAAAAAATCGTTAGTTCTCATACACATTCTTGGAGCATTCATGAATTGTGAGAGTTGTGAGCGTCCTCTATTTATTCTTTACTGTGCTTTCCTTAAGAGGTCTGTAAGGGGCGTGCATAAGCTCACCAATGTACTTACCGTCCCTGTCCTAATGTCCTCTTTTATTCAGATCCATTTCATCTATTCATAATCATGTTTATACTTATATCTATGTACTTATATCTATTATCTAATACATGCTTGACAAAATAAATATAAATAAATAAATAAATAAATAAAATATTTAATTATTTACATATCCATAAAATAATTTGTCTTCTTAGCTCTTGATTCCAAAATACATGTTTCCAAATTTCAAACAATATGTGCCATCTCATTTTTGTCTACAGTCCTCATCAATCAGAGGAGCAGGAGCTACTTTGCTGATGGTTAAAAAAAAAAAATCATCATTAGCCATATTATTTTTCTTCATCAGCAGAACTATTCTTTCTACTGGACAAGCTTGTTCATACCTAAAAGTTGATGAAGTGTCACCTTTATTTGCATCATTACTTCAGATAGTACTTATCCCACTTGTTGTTTTTTTTAAACCAAGCATTTTAATTCAGTTAATTTCCACAAGTCACTCCTTATAAGAATTATTCAAATACTAGATAATACTTCCTTGAACCCAAAACCATCCTAGTCAGGGGTGGGTTCTAACTTACCTCACCGCCGGTTCACTTCTTTCCGCACCGCATGGCTGTGCCATGCGGGCGCACGCGCACTTCGCATGTGCAGTACAAAAAACTTCCCAAAAATCCCTCCCCCAAAAAGGGCTGAAAACAAGATGGTGATGCATGCGCAGTGCTGAAAACTCGGCTTCTGCACATGCACAGAAGAAGAAAAAACCCGAAAAAATGAAAAAATTATATTTGTTTCCAAAAAAAAGACTCCCCAAAGAAGAGATGGCGGCGT
>JANHFT010006164.1:220827-232794 GCA_032467955.1 Pseudoxenodon macrops | reverse complement strand
ACACACACACACACACACACACACACACACACACACACACACACACACACACACACACACACACCACCCTTCCCCTCTAGATGTCTTCACACTTTGCAATGACATGTAGGACCTGGAAGTCAAAGAGGGCATCATTTTGTATAATTGCCACTATGACACCACTATATCTATACACCTTCTGCCAAGAGACACAGAAATAGATTTAACATTCATTTCTCAGATCAGTGCAGGTTAGCTTGCTTATAGGCAAATCACTTAATTTAAAGCAATTACTGACCAACAACAATGACAAATCACAACATAGTAACAGGACCTAAAGCCAGTGACAAATTAACTCAGTTCTTATACCTGTTCTAGCAACTACTACCAGCATATAGCTGGCACGAGAATATAGGCTGATTTTATACAAAAATGGGACATAAATCAGGGTTTAGTCATGAGGAACACATTCATTCCTTAGTTAGAACATTCCATCAAAATGGCAGCACTTGGAGTAAAGAACAAGAAACATAGATTTGAATGTGGAATAGCTGAGCTGAATTTTAAAAGATGTTTTAATACTTTTTCTCATGAATCAGATTTTCTTTGCACCCTACACACTGCATCTCACTTTCCTCCATTACTACTTCTTCCTCCAAAATATTTATTTTCAGGCCTAAAAAATCCATATACTAGATTGACTACAGTTTAAGTTAACCCATGATATTTTATGTTTTCTTTATGACAACTGGCTAATTCTATCTGAGCAAATCTGTCCATTACTTACTTATCAGTCTCTCTAACCTAATCTTATTCCATCTAACCTATCAGTTGGGCATATGCTATAGAATTTATATTAAAATAAAATAGGTTGGTGCTTAAAGTTTCTGGCTGGTATTTAGATTATGTCTTCTCCTATATGATCTTCTCTACAACACATTGAAACCATACTTGGTGTGATGGGTGAGATATTGATGGGTTTGGGAAAATCCAGATTCAAATCCACCCTCATCCATGGAAATTACTTCAAGACTCTATGCTTTTCTTTCTTTCTGTCAACTCAATCTACCTACATAGTTGTGGGGAAAATGGGAAGAGGCAATGCTATGAATTTATATTTCTTTTTGATTGTGATTTTAGTGGGCCCATTCTTATAGATTTGCTAATTGATAAGACATTTCAATTGATGGTATAGCAGATATAACCAACAAGTGATAAAGAAGACCTTGGATACATAAGAAAGGGACACTTGGGCTGGGCAGGAAAAGTGATAGGGATGGTACCATGAAACTAGTAAGCAAGCAAGTAGTGGAGTTATGTGGTGTAGCTGACCCTGATAATTTGCTGTTCTTCTCCATCTGCTACCTGAAACAGTGACTTCTGCTCAACAGGGATTCCATTTACTTCATACCTCATAATTGTACAGCTATTTTATTTCCCCTTCTTTATAGAAGGTCATGGAGAGCTTGATCCCCACAGCCAACATTTAATATTAGCCTTGTGCATAATGAAAAAAATAAAAATTCTGATGCAGCGTGATATATTTTCCAAGGCATTCACACGTGTTTGTGCTTTCTTGTGAATGTCTAAGACTGTGATGGCGAACCTAGGCACATGTGGCACATGGAGCCATATCTGAGGGTATGCGAGGCATTGCCCTATGTCAGCTCCAGCTGATTTTCAGCCTTCCAGAGGGCAGGGGGAGGCCGTTTTCACCCTCCCCAGGCTTCAGGAGCCAGGAGCCTAAAAACTGGGGAGGGCAAAAAATGGCCCAATGGGCATATCAGAAGTCCGGAGGCTTCAGGGAGGCCTGTGCGTATGCACGGAGGTGGGGTAGGAGTGGAGAGCACAGGGTGGTGGTTGTGTGTGCACATGCGTGGGGCGATGGCATTGCATTATGGATGTGGGCACACACGCACACACTATCTCTCTCTCATGCACCCATTTGGCATCCGAGCAAAAAAGGTTCGCCATCACTGGTCTAAGACATTCATGAAGGTACACAAACCAAGCAATCTGCTTTTAGTGTTAGGTTGTTACCTAACTTTGAGGCTGTACTGTTCAGTTTCAGTTCAGGATGACAGGAAGAGGTATCGCTTCACAAAGCCCCTCATGATGTTTTCCTGACATGTGCTGTCCCAGTTTTATAAATTAGAAATCTGGTCATCTCATTTTAAGTTTCTAAGCAATGCCAGCTGTCGCCCATCTCTAATACTTCCAAGATGCTTTGAAGCTTTTTCTGTATTCTGTTGGCAATATTTGTGCAGAAAGATTTGAAGAATATAATAGCTGAAAAAGGTTACACAGGATCACGTAATTGACAGCAGCAATATAAAATATTGCCTGCTTTCTGTTTTGTAACAAAGTAGATATTGCTTTCTTTAAGCTTTAAAAAGAAACAAAAAAGTACAGGCAAAATGTCTGTTCTGCTAACTTTCCCAACTTAAAGAAAGAAATCTGTATTGTTAAATACTTTTTTTCCCTTGCTGTGTATGAGTCATCATTCCATCTAACTTTTGCCTTTTTCTTTTTCTTTTTTTCTTTGCAAGGATAAAGGAAAACTTGTGCTTTTTAAACAGAAGCCTAGACTGGGTTATAAGAAAATGGGCCTGCATTTAAAATGTGGGTGTTTGTTGAAGCAAAGAAAAAAAAACTAGCCTTCCTTAAGACAAAACTTTTAAAAAAACATGTGAAGGACAAAAGAAATAGAAAGCAGAGATGGAAACTTTGTGTGACAATGAGCTTCCTGTCTCTTAGGGAACACCAATTTTTGCAAGTTTTCTAGCTTCAGGGTATACACACCCCATCATCTGTCAAAATACTACAGATCTAGCCTGGCCTAGCAGTGTTGATTCTTGTTTTTGTTTTGCCTATGACAAACAGTGGATTGTCTTTAGTTTTCTTGTATACAGTGTCCCAAAGAGTCAGGTGTGTCCCTCTTAGACGGTGGATCCTTTTATCGAAACTTTGACCATTGTGGGCAGCAGTTAAAATAAGGCTTGTCATGTCCTAATGTTATCACTGTACTTGATACACACGCCACTTAATGACATTGAAGCAAGTGGAAGGACACCTACCCTGTTTCCCTGAAAATAAGTCCTTCCTTGATAATAAGCCCAATCAGGGTTTTAAGCACATGCGCTAATATAAGCTGTTCCCCAAAAATAAGCCCTCCCCAAAACACAGCAGCAGCAGCCATGAGGTAACCTTGCCACCTCCTGCCACCTCAAAAATAATAAGACCACTCTGAAAATAAGGCCAAGTGCTTATTTTGGGGGTCAAAAGAAAATAAGACCCTGTCTTATTTTCGAGGAAACATGGTAAAAACAACTGGAAGCAAATACATCTGGAATCTGTCTGAAAGTAGTAACAGCTTACTCCTCAACCTGTTATTTGGCACACAGAGGCATTTTGCTTTGAACTGTAAGTCCCTTCAGCATCGCTCAGTATAGCTTTTCCAAATGGCTTGGAGATTTCTGAGATCTGGCCCAACATGAGATCATATAGAAAGCTCAGTTACTTCATCTAACATATTGGCAAGATGCTTTGAGTATAATATTGATCGCATCAGTATCACTTTTCAGCCTTTGGGCTGAGATCATATTAGTTATGACTTAGCTTCTGCAGTTTTGGCAGTTCAATATATAACAGTGTTCAAAGCACTGCCTATTGAAATGGTTTTGAATAGCTCTCTGTTCTTAAGATCCAAGGACGTGGATGAATTGCTTGGTGGAGCCCAACCATCTGTTTGTTTAACTTAGTGCCTATCATGCTTTTTTATATTTAATAGTATAAAGGAATGTGGTTCTTCCTATGCATAGGAGTGAGTCTAATCTTATTAAAGAAGGTCATAATGAAACCATTCCTGAAAAGAAAAACAGAAATTCTGTGAACAAAAAAATCAGGTGTAGAACGGGTAGTAACATTATTTTCCTGGGCACGGTGGTCCTGTAACTGGTAGCTAATTAGGACATAGCTAATAAATCTATTTCATTCAATCAGTACTTGGAAGCTCCATTCAGGCTTGAAATACTTTAAATTGAGTACATCGTTTTGGCACTTAGAAAGATGAAGCTAGCTCTGAGTATTTCCCACGCTTTAGAATAATAAAAAGAATAGAAACTTCCCACCCTCCTCAGATGTCCCGGGTCACGTTAACTAATCAATCTAGTAGTAGCTTCCCCCTTGGTTTCAGCAGATGTTCATTGCCATGAGTTTGGTTCTCATGCTGCTTCTGGTCGATGTTTTGTCTAGTGGATTAAGGCACCACATTCCAGTCCATTCTAACTCCTCCTTTCCTCCAACGAGTGACAACTAAGAAATGAAGCTTTGGCCGAAGTCGTTTCAAAGTTGACAATTGCATGAATACCATCAACCATGGTATTCTGCTAAGTTTGCCTGAATTAGATATGGATGGATCAGCTCTGCAGTTGCTCTACTTATGCATAGATGACTGCTTGAGAAGCCAATGTTGGGAGTTTCAACTAAACATGATGGCATTTATCCTGTGGTTTCATTTTATTGTTCATAAAGTTATTGAATGAGATCATTCATGGATTACAGTGCAGTATTATCAGTATGCACAATGACATCCTTCTTGACCTCTCTTTTCTATCATGTCTAGATGAGGCAGTGAAATGCTGCATTCGTTCCTTGTCATTGTATTATATTGGATGAGGGCTAAAGGGTTAAAGTTCCACATAGGAAGAACAGAATTGTTTTTAATGTTCAACAGTTTCTTAAACTGAATAGTGCTCAGTCTAGAAGACGTTATAGTCTTCTATATGATCAGATGTATAGCTTGGGGGTAATTCTAAACTTAAAGCACCTCCAAAGTTTAAAGACATTTGTGGGTCTTTTATGGCATTAACTAAAGCTAAGGGGCCAGTTAAATCCTATTTCAATAGAAGTGTTTCAATATAGTAAACATTCTAGGTAAGTGTTCTTTTATATTTCTGCAATACATGGAACTAACTTTGAATTTCTTTTGAATTTAGCAGTGAGAATAATAGCTGAAACTGTGTTGTGCAGGAATAATATTCCAGTTTTATATAATCTTCCCTGGTTTTCTCTGCTGGCACTGCTGGCTAGTTGCCAGCCAACAAGGAAGCAAGTAGATACCTGCCATAGTCCAATGTTAGGTAAAACTCTGACAGAACCTTTGGAGGAAATGTATCCGGTATTTTAAGAGGGCAATTGTAAACAGGCCTGGCATAGATTGAGACAAGGGATCCAGTAACAACAAGCAACGAATCCAAGGAAAAAGCCAGGAGAAACGGTGAGCTGGAATCAAGAGTTTGGAAAGGTAAAAATGATAAAAATTAAGCTTGAAAATTTTGTTCTCAGCATCTGCTCTCAAGCAGTGAGACCAATAAATAAGTTGATCTTCTATCAAATTCACAGCCATCATGGCAGCTTATTCAGTGCTGTGGATTTGTTTTTTGGAAAAGCACTGAAATCTACAGAGTTCATTTAATTTCTTATACACCTCTAAGTAGGACTCGGTGGCTAAACGTCAAGTCTGACATTGGTCAGTGGATGCCATCAAAGAGCCCTTGGGGCTTGCTGGATCTGCATCAATCAGAGTGGAATCATGGGTCCCATTACTGCTGGAATTACCCATGCTAAGCCTATTGTTTCCAAATGCCTCTGATTTACCCCATGGTCATCAAAAGAGGACATTTCCAACAGGGTCCTAACAAACTATGGTAGGTCTCAATTGATTTCCAGCCATCCACTCTCTCTCAACTATGTTTTAGAACTGAAACCCTGGACAGGAGGAGAAAGTTGAGTTCGTGCAGGAAGTGGCAGGATATACTGTACATCTAATGTATGTAATTTTAAGGTCCTGCTTTGGGTGCTGGGATGGCCCTTTTTAGTAGTGGCTCATATTTTCCCCAGAAAGGCATATAATTATTCTCTTAGGTGTTGAAATCATTTTAATTAATCCATGTGTTGATTCATTAAATAATCTGGAGTTTAGAAAATAGTCAAGCTGGTTAGTGTTTTATGTATTTATTGGGTTTCTTAATAGTTTTGGAACATTGAGCTATTGGTGTGTTGTAAGTCTCCTGGGATAATTTGGCTTAATTGGTATCATACAAAGGTTTAGAAATAATACACAAAATAAGTAATACCCATGGCCAGATGATTCATCTTTTCCACCCATTAGCCTCCATCTCCCATTAGTCTTAACTTTTATTTTTTAAGAGAAGCTAGCAGATTGCAGAAAAAGCACTGGCTTCAATTTATTACATTTATTGATTTGATTTATTCCCAGTCTTTCTGTTATGGGGAGTACTCAAGCTGGAAAACAACATTAAAAAAACAAGAATACAACATAAAAAGTTAAATACACAGTTGAAAAATATAAGATAAATCATTTTATATTAAGAACTGATTCTAAAATCACCTGATGAATGGAATACACATACACATAGTATAGTGTATAAGTCTCAGGATGAAAAAAAATCACTTCTGTATGATCGAATATTTCCGGTCTCCAAAATAAATTACCTGTGAATGTATATTGGGAGGAATGGGGAAGAAAAAATCATAGAGAAGAATAGAAAAGGCTGTTGAAAACAAACAATGCATGGAGGCTACAAATGCTAGCCAAATGTATATACCTTAGATGATATTTTTGCTTAGGTAAAGTTTTGCTGGCTAAGTTTAATTATTCTTCTAATTCCTTTGTTCATTTTTTTCTTCTCCCGTAGACACATCCGTATCATATTCTTTAATTTATTCATTTGCAGCTTTGTGTGAGGATGTGTACTTGCGTGTTTTGTGTGAGAGAGCAAATTATTGGGATAGATGTACTTTTAATTGGGATCAATTACTTTTATTAATGAAGTTGTAAGTAGTCAGTGCTAATCAATGACAATTAATCAGTGGTAATTAATTGAATTAGTATTATTTTCTTTGTCTTATCCTCATAATTTTTGGGGATAGGATTGTGTCTCCTGACAGGTAGGTAGGTAGATAGGTAAGTAGTTGTCAGGTATGAAAGACCAAGCCTACATGTGAAGGTCTGATTTAAGGGATTTATTGCTAAACAGCTTACACACAGGAATCTTCTCAACTAATGGTTAGTACCTGCTTGGAGTTAAATAAAGGTCAACAGAATTCAAAGTGGATTGGATTTA
The DNA here is from genome assembly GCA_032467955.1 of Pseudoxenodon macrops. NCBI lineage: Eukaryota > Metazoa > Chordata > Lepidosauria > Squamata > Pseudoxenodontidae > Pseudoxenodon > Pseudoxenodon macrops. The sequence goes on along the minus strand of JANHFT010006164.1, from coordinate 225,667 downwards.
GTTCACTTATGGCTACATAAGGATTCTAGGCTGATTTTCCCTTTTAACTCTACCCTCAGGTTCTGCCACTACATCTCCTACAGTAGCAGGTACATACAGTTATATATCAGGCTTCATGGCAGACTCAGAGCTAAATCTCAGCTGTCCAGTCATTTAATCCCTTATCCAGGGATTGGCCTTTAGATCTCTTTATTGTAGACACACCATATACATACAGAACATTCAATGCAGTGCACAGAAATCAAAGTTATTATATATAATACATCTATATTCCGGGTTTAATTTCTAGACTTTTCTGTCTCAGTTTTTTGAGTCAATGAATAGACGATGGCTTTAATTTCCTGAATGAGTTTTGGCTGAAACTGGCAAACTCAGGTCAGCAAGGAGGGAAGAAGTTGACCATTTAGCATACTGCAGCTTTTTTTATCCATTTACTTCATCAAGGTAAGAAGATATATTCTAAAATTTCACATTTCTGAAACAATCTGGTAAACTTCTTATCTTGACAGCTCCTAAATGTAAGAATCTCATTTTTTGCTGCAAAAGGATTGAAATGTTAGTAGTCCTTTGTATCAAACATCTTACTGTATATAGGATTTTTTGTTATTTCTAAATCTAAGAAGTTTCTTCCATCTACTTTTCCATTTTTCCTTTCCATTTGGTTTTAATGGTGCTTTATAATTTATTTTTGTTTATTTATTGACATTCTAATATTTGACTGTTCTGAAAAAATTACATACAAATATGCAGAATATTTTGGCTAAATGATGGGTAATAGCTGAATCAAATGGCTTTAGGTAGAATATATTACATCACATGACATTTTTTTCCAGCCTATTAATTGGAAAAAAAATCACTGGCCCATTAACAATGATGGGGATTTTTTCATTTAATCCAATTGGATATATTTTCCAAATCTTTCCAAGTCTTTTAGGAAGATTACAATTGAAACATGTTGTTCTCTTTGTGTCACTCATTCTCCAGTGTTCTGAGAGTCAATGGTTACAAATGATAAAAGTCAGTTTGGTCTAGTGCAGGAATGGGCAACTAAGACACCTTTACAACCTGTCGACTTTAACTCCCAGAATCCTTGAGCCTCTTTGGAACAGGCTGTTGCATTTCTAAGGTAGAATAGCTGAACATGAGTGCTTTGTTTTTGCACCACTTTGGGAATGTGAGAACAGTTGGACAATGCAACAGTTAGACTTTCCACCACTGAACTTTCCATTTTATATAAATATATAAAGGTGAAAATAAATGGAGATTAAACCAAATACATTTGTATGTACCTCTTGGTAGAAGGGCAATGAGTAGTTTGACCTATTCCTGGAAACTTCTTAGAAAATGCTGTGTAAAAGTCTAGAGCACTGCTACCACTTGCTGTTAACAATATTGAGATTGATGGTCTTGACTCAGAATAAGGCAATTTCTTACATTCTTGTGCCAATCTAATTAAGGAAATGTATTTGTGGCCCCTAAATGTTATTTAAATCACACTTTGATGATGCTCTTCTCACTCTCTTACTTTATTAAAAAACGCACCAGCTGAATTTACTTTTTCTAAGATGTTTAGTGCACCTGTCGGTAGGTCTCTTTAATAAAGGGAGGCATAATAAAACACTTGCCGATGGGCATTTCAGGGGTGAAAATGATAAGCTTCTGAAGAGATCCATAAAATATTTATTAAAGTCTCCACAGTATGCTCCAGATACACACCAAGGAGAAGTGACAGTGATTAAAACTTTCAGCATCCACTCTGAGATACGTGGAGCTTTTAATGTGCTGAATATAGATTGAATGATGAAGAATCCCAGCTGTTTGTCTCCTGTAGTTTTTCACAACGGGCAGGAGAATGAATATATGATTTTGGAGGCAAAATGGGAGCAAAATTGCTTTGTGGAGAACTTTTCCTCTCTGGCCTTTAGGCACTATTAATATAGTATAATGATAGTTGAGGTTCTCCTTTTCAGCTCTCGTTCTTCCTTCTTCCCTTGCAGTTTTACTTGTCTAAAACTCCGCTGGACTGATGCATAAAAATTATTTGCAAATAGCACACCTGGATAAAGATTTGTGTTCCATCTCTTCTGAAACATCCAATTTTCTAAGCAGATGTCCTCTTAATTTCTAAAGGAACAAACAGTAGATACTAGCGGTATGGCTGCTATTTTTTAAATTATTATTATAGTTAGTCACACAGTCAGGCAGATGTTTAGACTGGGTTTGGCATCTTTATCCACCTATCAAGTCCTTCCTAAGCACCTAGGACAGGTGTTGTTCATTAAGGCATTTTGTCTTTTTGGAAGCTTAAAAAGGAGATTTGTACTTTAAGAATATCAATTAAATTTAATAACTTGACTTCTTAAACAATGGTATTTTCCCCCCAAACATCCATAGGAGCTCGAAAACAGTAATTTTGCTGAAATACACTGTGTGCAGAAGTCCAAAGGACTCTTACAAGTTATTTTTTTTGAAGTGGCCACAGCCCTAATAGTAGTGAAATTGTCGCTGGTATGTATCAGCCTCTTTTCAATCAGAGCATATAAATCTGTCTTCCTTCCTCTGTATATTTGCCTCATAAATAAAGCATCAATCTACTCCAGAAAAAAAACCAACACAATCAATAGGATGCTGCCACATATCTGCAATATTTTTGCTGCAAAACGTTTTGAATTCTCTCTTTTTGTGTTTATATTAGTCATAAATAGATCTCCAATAGAATGTGCATATTTTTCCCCTGTTCTTTGAATAGATACATTTCTAAATTTCTGGAAATATGATTTAGGCATTTCAGAACTCAGTTCAACAATAGATGACACCTGTCCATCACAAACCTTGTGAAAAACACATGCCGTGTGCTCAACTTTCTGTCACTCGGGATGGAGTCCAAATTTATAGCTACAACACCATCATGGAAAAAAAAAAGCATCATGCTGTGACACTACAAGGCCAGGTAAATGGAAGGTAGGCAAGGATCTGGCTTGGATTACCATCAGGGTTAGAGAAGCATTCATGGAATCTGTTGGGCACATTGGATGAAGAGTTATTATTATGGAAGCCCAACACAGATTTATGTCTGTGGCTTTATAGGACTGAATTCTTGCTGAACAGTGAAAATAAGTGTGGCTCACAGCAGTAGGTCTAAGGCTGAAAGATTTAATGTTAGGGATAAAGACAACCAGGTCTGAGCTATACTTTATGCTCTCGTGTTGACTCAATATATCATGTAAGAAATGCACCAAAAACCATTGAAAAAGGTCACCATGGTATCCCATCTGCAGCACACATTTTACCCTAATGAATGGTGCAACTTTCCATTACTGTCTATTACTTGCAAGAGGCCCTCTAAATGCATATTGAGTAGCGTGAAGACCCTTCTTTTCCCTCAACCTTCTTTTTCTGCAGGGCTGTCAGCGGTCCACCTAATGCAATGCATCAAATATGGCTGCCAGTCTTCTAAAGCAACAAAATAAGGGAATTGTTTGATATTTATATGCTCTTTTCCCTCCTTTCGCTTGCAAGGCCTTTGTGTCAAACAGGAGAAAAATGATCTCTTCTCTCCCACATTTCATCTCCACCAGGTATTTTCACACGAAAAGCCACCCATTCAGCAGGATTCAGTAACGGCCTGCACATTGTTATGCTGTAACTTGACCTGTTTAGAAAACGTACACTGAAAATTAATTAGTTTGCACCGAAGATGAAAATGTATTTACAAACTGATTATCGTTTAGTGATATCAATGTCATTTTAGGCAGATATCGGGATTAAGCCTCTGATATTTCTTAAGGCTAATGAAAATCATTTCATATTTCTGAATGTTTCCCATATTCCAAATGGAGAATTATGATTTGTTAAACATCCACCTTCGATTTATTTTCCGTGTCTTATTTTCCATTAGAGATGAACTAAAGCAAACAGAATTGGAAGACTAAAAATGTATCACAGCTAATATTACATATCTCTGTTCTGCCAATTCATTTCTCATTCTCTTTTTTTGTCAATTCACACACACACACACACACACGCACACACGCACACACACACACACACCACACACCAACACAGAGCTAGTGGAACAACAACAAAAAAGTAGAGCAATGTCTATTCCTCCAGAGTTTTATAGGAATATGTGCAGGAGAATAATACCTTCCATTTCTGTAATTTATTACCAAAGGAAAATATATTTTGCTTCTTTTGTGTAGTTCTATTTATTGATGTGGACGCATGAAAAATGAATGGCTTCATGCTTCTCTTTGGACTTTAATATGTTCTGGGGTGCTTTTAGTGCTGTTTGTGGAAATTCCACGTGTGTACTGAAATGTCTATATAGGTAGTCCTTGACTTACAACAGTTCATTTAATGACTGTTCAAAGTTACAGCGGCATTGAAAAAAATGACAATTTTTTCACACGTGTGACTGTTGCAGCATCCCTTATGATCAAAATTCAGATGGTTGGCACTTTGATTCATATTTATGACAGTTGCAGTGTCTTGGGGTCATGTGATCACCTCTTGCGACCTTCTGACAAGCAAAGTCAAGGGGGAAATCAAGATTCATTTAACAACCATGCAACTAACTTAACCACTACAGTGATTCGCTTAACAACCGTGGCAAAAAAGGTTGTAAAATGGGGAAAAACTCACTTTACAACTGTCTCACTTAGCAGCAGAAATTTTGGGCTCAATTGTGGTCACATGTCGAGGATTACTTCTATATTTATGAGACCGCCTTCTGCCGCCAATAGCCTCCCACCGACCAGTGTGCTCACATAGAGAGGGCCTTATCAGGGTGCCGTCGGCTAGACAGTGTCGGCTGGTGACCCCCAGGGCAAGAGCCTTC
>JANHFT010006164.1:192801-211631 GCA_032467955.1 Pseudoxenodon macrops | reverse complement strand
TATATGTTTTCGTAGGTTTTCACGGGTATAGGTATGCAAGTCTTGGCATATTCGGGTCTTTTCCCATGTAAGATTGAGGGTATCTTGGCCAATATATATATACCAATATATATATACCATTTTTTCATTACCCTTATTTCCCCATGCCACACAATCACACACACACCTATTTTAATATTCAAATAGGAATAGTTAGCAACAACATTGACATAATTAGCAACAAATATTATTAGGAAGCCCCTAATTATTTTAGTGGTATGGAATATAAGCAAAACTTTATGTCACCCGCAAGAAGGGAAGCTTCAGGGTTTGTGTTTGTTTTAGAATTATTTTGAGTAAAATAATACTAATAAAAGAAAGTGTTACACAGTTCTTAATTATTTTATACTCTTGGGAGATATAAACAACATTGACGCTATATTGGTCCCCAATAAACAGATGGCAAAGGAATTATGACATCTGAAAAAAAATGCCATCCTTCAGTCTTAGCTGAGGGATGGTAAGGCAGGTTGTACCATGAAAAAGAATGAGATTTTGGCACAGTTCTGGGCATTACATTTGTATTCCACAGGGCCCAATTCATTCTCTGATCACATTTTCCCCTTCTTCCTTACCATGTGGACATCTGGTGCCATTAAAAGCCACTAAAAGAATTGTTTTCTAAGTCCCTTCACCATTGCTACAGCTGTAGCCATATGGATAAATTTGCATAGTATACAGGGAGAAAAAACACTAGCCTCTTTATTGGTAATCTCTTATTTTTTGTCAACATAATTTGACTGTTCATGTAATGGTTAATGGTCCTCTGAACTGCTTATGTATTCCAGGTTTACATTACTGAATGCTCTAAGTAGATACAATGACCTACAATTTGATAGGCTTAGATTACTATCTGATGGTAGTATTGATCTATCGACCATGGGTAGAAAAATGCTACTGTATCACAACTTTGAGGTAGGAATTCCACATCTTGGATCTCATATGGTAGAGGATGATTTAAGTATGCCATTTCTTCTGTCACCATAATTCTATGGGGATATTAGATCTAGTGATACACGGTGATATCAATTTTAATTTTATGATTCTGTTTAGTAATTGAGGAAGAGGTGATTTCATGAAACAGCATTTTCCTCAAGGTTTCTAATTTCACTGATCCTTCTGTTTGTTTGCCTGAGAGAAGGGAAATCCACGGGTTTGTTAGACATGCATAATCTCGCTGCTAATCTATGCATGGCATTTATTTTAAATGCCTGATTATATTTGGTAAAACATATTTAGCAAGACAAATTTGGCATCTATTTGCCAGTTTGTTGAATCGGCAGCAAAATCTATACAGTGTATATTTTTTCCTTAGATGTTTATGGAAGTACAGCACAGATTGCATATTATGCTTAATTGGCCACTAGGAAAGTAGAAGAAACCTTTCCTTTACTACAGCTGGTCCTTGACTTACAACAGTTCATTTAGTGACTGTTCAAAGTTACAACTGCACTTAAAAAAGTGTCTTATGATCAGAGGTGGATTCTGAATCTTCTTACTGCCGGCTCTCTCAGGGTTGTGCCTCGAGTGCACGCGCAAAGCGCTTGAGCAAGTGCATGCACGACAGTTAAAATCCAAGATGGCAGCGCCCAAGGAGCCACATCGACAGAACTGGCTCTGTGACGTTACTGCAGAGTTGTTACCTACTCTATTGAACCGAATAGAACCGGTAGGAACCCACTTCTGCTTGTGACCATTTTTCATGCTTATGACCATTGAGGCATCCTCATGGTGGCATGGTCAAATTTCAGATGTTTGGCAATTGATTCATATTTATGATGGTTGCAGTGTCCCAAGGTCATGTGACCTTCTGACTAGCAAAGTCAATGGGGAAGCCAGATTCATTTAACAACCATATTACTAATTTAACAACTGTTAAGTGATTCACTTAATAAGTGTGGCATAAAAATGAGGCAAAATTCGCTTCACAAATGTCTCATTTAGCGACAATTTTTTTTGACTCAGAGATGGCAACCATGAATGGAATCCATTGTTATCTGTCACTTTTTGCTAATAAAATGTCATAACAAGCAGTATTTATTTTAACTGCATCAAAATCACTACCTGGTCTCGAACTGGTACATTAAAAAAAAAATACAGCTTCACTTTAGTTTAATATATATATTAAATATATATTATTTAGTATATATATATATATTACTTGTAGGTGTAAATATGGAAGGATAGGCACAGAATCAGGACATCAGTTTTGGATTTAAGATGGGTCATTTTTACTGTGGTGATTTTGATACAGCATTTTTTTGGGGAAAAAAATATATTTTGAAATGCTATATGAATACATCCTATATTCACATGAACCAGATGCAGACTAAGTAGAACATGAGCCAGGGGAGGGTTAAGGGGTTGTTTTATTTTTGTTGGTTGATTGGTTGATATTTATAATCCACTCCAATCCTGGAGGACTCTGGCCAGCATCCAAAACATTCAAAAGCAAAATTAAACAAAACAAAAAACAACCTAATCCATCATTATGAAAATATCAGAAACCACACACAGAAATGGAGAGGGAGAGAGAGAGAGAGAGAGAACAAACAACCCTCCAAAAACCAAGAAACTAAAAACCCAACCCTCAAGACAGCATTTCCCAATCAGTCAACTGCAGGCAAATGCTCATTGGAGTAGAACTACTTTGAGTTGTTTTTTAAAAAGATCAGCAGGTGCAGAGAAGGCCTATAGTCTAACCCAGTGGTGTCACACTCGTGTCTTCACGTTGTTATCACGTGATATATCACGGCTTTACCCTTCACTGAAATGGGGGTGGGCATGGCCAGTGCATGACACATCCAGCCCATGGACCGTGAGTTTGACACTCCTAATCTAACCCATGCCCCATGTACCTAATGGAGAAGGAGGCCCTCTCTGAATGACCAGAATAGACAAGCAGATTTGGTTCTTCCAAGGCATTGCTTAATGTATTCCAGTGAAGGAACTGTGATGTTTAGTTGGAAAAAAGGAGACTGAGGGGAGACGCAAAAGGGTGCCATAGCAGAGATGGTCAGAACTATTTCCCATAGCCATAGAAACTAGGACTATAAATGACAGTTTTTAACTTAGTTTACTTTACTTTACTTTATTGTCATTGCACATAGTACAACGAAATTAAATCCCGTCTTCAGTGTACATTATAACTATAAAAATAAAAACACAAGCATACATCCTTTACATTCTGCATAATTGAAATTGAAAACCCAATATTGCACTATACCGGCAAATTCAATATGGTTACTGCCTTGGGATAGAAGCTGTTTTTCAGCCTATGTGTCCTTGTTTTTATTATCCTGTACTGTCTACCAGATGGTAATAGTTAAAAAAAGAAGAAGGATGAGATGGATCTTTAAGAATGTTTTGAACTTTCTTAAAGCAGCAGGAGCTATAAAGCTCTTCCAAAGAGGGGAGAAGACAACCAATGATCCTCTGGGCAATGATTTTGACCCTCTGGAGTGCCTGTCCTATCTGCTCAATTGGCAAACCATACACAGGTGCAATGAGTTAAAATACTCTCTATGGTGCAGCCTTATAAGGCCACCAGCAGTTTTTCATTCAGTTTTTGTTTCCTAAGAAGTCTCAGGTAGTATAATCTCTGCTGGGCCTTTTTGACCAGTGCTGCAATGTGAGTGCCCCAGGTCAGGTCCTCTTTTATAATAACACCCAGAAATTTAAAACTGGCCACTTGTTCCACTCTTTTTTTATTAAATTTAAATAAAATCCACTTGCATTAAAGAGTGGATTTTATTTAAATATAAGAGAGAGAAAATGTTCTCACACTAAGTTATCTGCAACAGTAAAATAATCAATTTACAAAAGTTATGAGGAAGTTGAGTCCTGGTCACTGGATTTCTTTTCTTTTTTTCTTTTTTAACATGTTTTGATGCTTATCCAAGTAGCTTCTTCACTCTGAGCAAGTTGGCTAGGGAGACCCTATATATGTCCTCTAGGGTGGTTTCATTTCTCACTAATCTGAACAGACTTGCTCCTCTGTTCGCAACAGAATACCTTATGCCACCAGACCTGAAATTTTGGGCCTAGAAAATTTAGAACTACGCCACCTTCAATCTAACCTAAGTGTTGCACACAAAATTATCTGCTGCAATGTCCTGCCTGTCAATGAATACTTCGGCTTCAACTGCAACAGCACGCGAGCTCACAATAGATACAAACGTAACATAAACTGCTCCAAATGTGATTGCAAAAATACAGCTTCAGCAACAGAGCGGTCAATGCCTGGATAGTGAATGCACTACCTGACTCTGTGGTTACTTTCCCAAACCCCCATAACTTTAACCTTAGACTATCTACTGTTGACCTCACCCCATTCCTAAGAGGTCTTTAATGGGCGTGCACAAGCCACTAGCATGCCTACCATACCTTTCTCAATGTCCCCATGTAAAACCATGCTTGTACATCTTAACAATCATGTTTATTCTTTGTCTGTAGTCATATACACGCTCAACAAAATAAATAAATAAATAAAAATAGGTGAATGAGCTTAAACTAATGAAACTACTTGCATGAGCAGCAAAATGTTTCAAACCAAAAAGAAAAGAAGTCCAGTTGCCATGTATTATCTTCTAGACAACTTTACCCAGACGGCTGAGAATCTTACGTAAGATAGAGAAGTTGTGGGTTCTCAGTCTTTTTAGGTTTTAAAAGAGGCTGGATTGCTACTTCTCAAAGATTCTGCAGTTGGTTTTCCTGTACTTTGCAGAGAGTTGAACTACATAACCTTTGTGGCCCCTTTCAACTTCCCAGGTTTTTAAAAAAAATGTTATTATTATTTTTTGAATGGCATGATTAAAACTCATTTGGTATGGAGAAAACATCCCAATGCATTGGAATTCTCTGCAGGCTTTTACATTAAAACATATGGTTCAGAGTAAAAGCTTGATATTTTAAAGTCATTCTCTCTTTCCACATTTATTGTAGTTCCAATAACCATTTAATAAGATCATTTAATTTACTGCTAAAATTATAATATGCAGTGAGTTTCAAATCTAATGACGCTAGGTAAATAGCTGATAAATCATATTCTGTAAGGCATCTATAATTTGCTAACTGGATTATTTTAAAGTTTGATGTTATATTAAAAAGAGATAGCCTAGGAATAAATCTGTAATTAACTCATTCCCAACTACCTTCTCAATATTGAGAATTGGGAAGAGAAGGCCTTGCCAGATCTTTCCCTTGATAAAACTTATATAGTCATTCAGTCCTGTCGAACATTTGCTGTGTGTCCATTATCAAAATATCATTTTCAGCTTGACTGAACACATACAGGAAATGTTGTGTTATAAAAGGAAGTGGAGAGGGATAAGATAATAAGCCCAGATTGTATTGGTGTAATTATCCTCCCTAGAACAGGGTTCAGTAAACAGATAGGTCTAATTTTTGTGAAGTCATAAATCCAAAAACATAAGTTGTCATTGATTAGATTAGTAACTAAAGAACTGAAATTTCACATTTAGAAATCGTCCTTGTCACTCTTTAACAAAGATGGATATAAAATGGCTAAACAAAGAAGAAAAGGGGTCATTTTCAGGCCTGTTGTATACATGCTGTCTAATGATCCTTAAAAACAAATATGAAATGGAAGATTATAGGATTGCTTAATGGTATAGATGTTATGTAATGCTACACATTGCAAATATCCCTTTTTTTTTTAAAGGATTGAGTCTGACATTTTATTTGATTCTTTCTTCTCATGGTAGACAATGCATTGGAATAAATTAAAAGTTTTTTGTTTCTATTTATCTGAAAAGAGTAGCCTGAGGGTTGAACAGGCAAGCTTCTTAGTCTCATGTTTTTCTATTCTGTTAGCATTCAGACAACAATCTTTTTGTTGCAGAAAACTTTAAGGCTAATGGAGCACTCTTTTGAGCTTTGTGGATTATGCTTTTTCTACCTAATTTTCCTCCTCTTTTACCTGCTTGTAAATTTACCTAAGATAAATAGAAAGTTGTGATATCTTTCTATTTATCTTAGATAAATTTATGTTACATCACAAGATGGCTCTTGGCAGACTAGAGAGAGTTCTAGTGGTTAAAACCCCAAGTGAGAAATCAGGAGACTGAATTCTAGAGTCCGGCTTTAGGCATGAAAACCAGTGGTTGACTTTGGGCCAATCACTCTCTCTCTCTCAGCCCAACCCACCTTACAGGGTTGTTGTTAAGAGACTAGAAAGTGGAAGGAGTATTAGGTATGTTCACCACCTTGAGTTACTTATAAAGTAATAAAGGTAGTAAATTAAAAAAAACTAAAATAAAGTAAAATAATAAAATCAATAAAAACGAGAAGAAAATGTTTTTAAAGCGTAGGTTAGTTGTGCTGTTGTGTTTGGCAGCCATGGAAACCATGTTTTTCTTTGGAGCTTCTGGGCTGCCACATTTAGTGCCTAGAAAAATGGGAGGGGTTTTTTCAAGGAGTCGGTGAAGAATTAGCCATAACAACATTCCTTTCTCAGAGAGTCAAGGACATTTTGCCCTGCGCCTGGAGGGGTGTGACTGGGAGGCATCCTCAGTTGGGATGGTGATTTGATTGGACCAAGTGATGGACATGTGGGTGGGTGCTGGGGCAGGATCTTGAACTTTCTTTTGGGTGGGGAAAACCTGGAAGTTTTCAGATTCGGGTTTTCCCAGATGTGCAAATATGACATCTCTAATAAAATAGAACTTTGAGGCACTCCAAGCCTCGGAATCTTCTCTTGTTGTGGGTGATACTTGGAACCCTGACATTTATTATTCTCCATAACACTACGTTGTCAGCCAAAACATGAGCATTGTAACAGAGTACTGATACCAATAAGGATAATATAATTACCAGATAAAGTTGATAACAACTTTATCTTTATTTGCCAGTCTCCCGTTTAAGCTCACACATGTTCAACCAAATACCTGAAGGGGGTTCAAAGGATCCACTAATCCAGTCTTCCTCTAGCTGATGCTTAATGGCCCAGAATTCCCTATGCAACCAGAGAGCCACAGGTTAAGGTCCATTACTCAGAATGTTTTGAGATTACAACAGCTGTTTCTGGAAAGTATCTTGGGATAGAAACAACTGTTTCAGCTAACAACCTTTTAAAAAGATAAATCTATCAAAGAAAGAGGAAACATTGTTTTCATGTTAAAGAAGCTTTTTTGAATTCTAATATAAACCATGTCAGTTTCACTGATTGTCATTAGTATTATTTCTTAAGATGCTTTCATATTTCAATTGAAATATGAATTAAGGTGGCTTCAAACAATATTGATTCTTTTTAATATATTCAAGTCTTGGCATATTCGGGTCTTTTCCCATGTAAGAGAGTATCTTGGCGATGTTTCTACGAGGTCCCACTCGTCATCTTCAGGCTGGTGCTTTCAACTTGGTGCATGTGTGAGCAAAACGTGATCGGAGCTGCCGTCTCTCTATAAATACTGGGGAGGTGTGGGGTGTTGGCTTTGTTGCTGTGAGTGGATTGGATGGTTTTGTTGTTGTTTTCATGCAACAACAGAACCAACCAATCCGCTCACAGCAACAAAGCGGGAAACTTACACGGGAAAAGACGCCAAGACTTGCATACCCATGAAAACCTATGAAAACACATATCTATCACCTCTTGATGATAGTTTCAACACTTGGGGAAAATTAGGATGTGGTTTGTCTGGCTTGGAGTCAGCAAGGAGAATGCCCCTCCCCAATAAGCATAGAGCAAACCAAAATATGTCTGTCCTTCCTCCCCTCACTTTTGAAACCTCACTTGAGAAGAATTGTGTTGTTCCTGATCAGCTCTTTAATGTTTGGTTTTCCAGAGCTTTGTATCTGCCAGTGCCTAGATTGACAGATCAAGGCTAGGTTTTCCTGTCATTCTTTCACAGTTCAACCTCGTGAGATGGAATGTGCTCATTGATTACAACTGCATAAAAATCTTGACTATAGTGTTTAAAAAGGAGCCTATAATTTTAAGACATCTAAAGATCACCCATTTAGACAGAATTATTTTATTTCTGAATTTATATCCCATTTTTTAAATTTTACCCAATGCTCAAGGGTAATAATAATAATACCATTACCAAATACGGAGTATAAAACATTGCAATAAAATTGCTGCAATTACAATCGAGCCAAAATTCAACCCCAAAGGATAAGATGCATCTGGAGCTACAAGGCCATAACTTTCTCAATGGCCTTACTCAAAAATGAAATATGTGTGATTGAATCATATTGGATGAGAGCTTTAAAAGACCTCTGAAGAGGCTGAGGACAGATTTGGGAGCACTAGAGAAAAGTTGCATAGAGACACAGGTATTTATCGAACACATATTTCTTTCCTTCTTAGATTTATAGTCTCCCTGTCTTTCAAGGGTTCATGGATATCTTTGTTCATTTTATCGCCACAACAACTTTATATATAGAGAGTAACTGGCCCCAAAATATCCAGTGTGTTTCCATGACTACAGGTAGACTTGAACACGGGTCTCTCTGGGCCTACAATAACACCTTAATCATCATTACTGTACCATGCCAGCCCTCACATACTGTATTTATGTCTAGCACTTGAAAATCTATAGGAAATAGATCTCTGTGGAGTAATATGGGAAGGAAGAAAAGCTATAATATTCAGTTCATGAGTGCTACAGGTTTTATTATGCATTAAGTTGTTTTAGCATTTTTCTTCAATAATCAGAACTATAGTGGAGTGCAATAACACTGTAACACCATTATATAAAAAATAGTGTTATAGCATTATGGTGTTATGGAATCATACCTATTTTCATTAAAAAATAAACATAACAGGAACAGTATTTTAGCACTAATTAAAAGAATATTTTAAAAATGGGTTGTTGTTTTTTTAAACTAGGAGTAAATAACAAATGAATGCTGAGCTTCATGTGGGCCCAAGCAGAGCAACTGACTTTGGAAGGAACTCAACAGGATAAGTTAAATACCGTGAAATTCTGTTTCATAGGTTACTATGATAAAAAGACCAAAAGCTATCTGTGTGAAAGAAGCTATAAAAAACTAAAGTTTGCTGGTTTTCAAATGTCAAGATAGAGGCTAGGTTTCTATATCATACTCAGCTAAAATGGGGTTTGTAAATCAGTGTATTGTATGCTTCTAGTCCTTATGGTTGTTAAGTACATGGGAATCCAACCAATTGAGTGAATTCAGGAGAACATAGTAATGCGAGCCATGCATTAGCAGATTATGCCTGTTCACTAAGAAATGATGTCTCCATTTTTAGATTAATTCACATTTCAACACCACTATCCCCCCCACTCCTAATCTCGCCAAAGCCAAGCTGTATTCATCTTTCCTTCTGCTAATCCTGAAACGAGTAATGTAGACAACAATGCCAATCGGTGTTCACCTCCAACTAAACATTGGGCAGTGTGAAAAGTCATCCAATCAGCTTTCTTCTTCCTGAACTGACATTTTTGAGACAGAATAAATGGCAAATAAATGGGAAATAAAATAAGTTGCTAGTACTCCCATCTACATGTTTACTGCATTTTGTATGCCTGGAATAAAGCAGGTATATTACCTTGATGGTGTTTGGAATAGGATTCTAACACCTCCCCCAGAAAGCACAGAAAGCAGCTGTAATGAGTCAAGAGTCTCTGCAAAACTCTGCAGAACTGCAAACAAACAAACGAAGAAATAAACAAGAAAACATACAGCTTTGTTCTAGTTATGGATAAAGTGATGAAGAACCAAAAAAAACAACTCTCCCCAATTCTTGAACAGTGACAAGTGTACACTGGAGTTTGAAACTGATGTTGAAGCAAAGAGACCATAGCTCTTCTTTGAAGTAAGCCTGTCATCTATAGTACTGAAGAAAAGAGGGTGTATAAAAGTCCGTGCAGATTTTCAAAAAGCTATGAAGAAGCTGCAACTTCTCTTGAGATTTTGTGCATGCTTTTGGAAAGTTTACAGCATTCCCACACCATAAGAGCATTCCAATTCTGTGAACCACAGAATTCAAATCACTGGATTTTAATTTTTCTAACTATTCAGATACTCAAGATATGTTGTTGCAGAAAAAACAGCGCTAACTCTGGCTGTGTTATTATTAATAGTATTAAAGTAATCCATCAACATAACTCTTTCAGGAATAATGATGTCTGTAGATCACGTAATACACCTAACTCAGTTAATCCCAAACTGGTAATGTCCATCTATTTTTATACCAAGGGTCAACAAGGGGAGTAGCCACATTTCAGATGTTGACTATATGAACAAACCTTACCTTTTAATATATCTATTATATGAAAATGGTTGAGGCTTTGATTATGCAGTTGTGACCGCCATCTTGACAAGCCCCATCAGATGTCCCTGTTTGATATCAGACTCCTAAATTCCAGTCAATTTTAATTCCAATGCAATACGATTCATAAAATTAAACAGACAAGGAAAGAGCTAAGACGATCTTTCAAAGAAGCACAGAATACTCTGCCCCCTCCCCCATAAATACTTTACGGAGCCAAAAGAAAATGATTTAGTTTTTACAAAGTAACTGATTTAAAACCAGCCCAGGTTTTGCACCTTGTTTCTTCATCCCACAAATCTGCAGATGGAAAAAATTCTCATCATGCTAATAGGTAGCCTGAGGGAATTGTAAATGCTCAGATCTCACAAAAAGGAACAAATGCATAGGATTTGAGAGAAGTGTTTTTCAATTACATTGGGGGGAAAAAGAGTTCAGTACCATGTTATTTAAAATGGGAAAACATGATCTTTTATCTTTCATCTGTGCATATCCCATTAGCATTAGTGTGGTTAACCCGAAGGTAACTGAGGACAAAAATAGGTAGCTCTTGAAAGCTGTTGATTCTGTTTCAGTCTAATGAGCATTTGGATTTGGAATGGACCTGAATGGAAGATTTGTAACACTCTTGACTGATCCAAGTGGTTGTTGCTTGACATACAGACATACTGTACAGAAAAAGTCAGTTGTAACCCAGAAAGATGAAGTTTAGTTCTCCAGAAATGTGTCCAATTTTACTGGGTTTAAAGCAAGACTGAATGGAGAATTATATTTTTCAAAGTATCATTTTCTCCTTTGGATTTTACTCACAGGAGACAATCATACTAAATTGTGGTATTCTTTATTATCCAACTGTCTTGGTAAAATAATTTGGATTATAGTGTTGATATGAGTCTATTCAGAACAAGGTTATAGAAGAATAGAATAACATAGGAACATCTAAAACAAAGGAAACCATTAATCCAGCTATCACAATAATGTCAGCCTATAGCATTTTGTAACTACCACACCATTTAGTTCATTATATTAAAAAAAATAGAGATTCTATAGAGTGACCTCTTTCAGATGCATAGAACAATAGCCCTTCTAAAGCAGAATCTTCCAGTCTTGATAACTTCCAGATCTGTTGTCCCAAAGTTGCCTTTTCAAAAGGCAACTGGGCTTTCTTTGTTTTTGCTTGAAGATCTTTTGCTTGTCATCTAAGAAGCTTCTTCAGTTCTGAATGAATGTTGTACAATGAAAGGATTTCCCCACCAAATTGCAGATTACATGATTCAGGTGATCCAAGGAGCACAGATAAACCTCCAAGTGGCCTCAGTGACTCTCAGAAAGAGGGCTAATGACCAGATGACTGTGAGGAATATAAATCCTCCATCCTCCACCATTCATTCAGTCAGAACTGAAGAAGCTTTTTGGGTGGAAAGTGAAATGTCCTTAAACAAAACAAGAAAGTCCAATTGCCTTTTGAAAGAAATCACCTTTGGAACAACCATAACTTGGATGACTGAGAATCTCCATAAACTTCCAGATGTTTTGACCTGAACTCCCAGAATTATCAGCAAGCAAAGAGAATTTGGGATGTTGACATGTACAAGAATGGGAAACACTGTCCTAAACCCTTTTCCTTTTGACTTAAGGAATATACTATTAGTGCTGTCAAACTTGATCTATAACAATCTTCAGTTTCTATATCTCTATTCCTTCTATAGTCATATGGTAGCTTCATAGTTTATAGTTCCTTGCTTAGTCCTACAGTATTTCCTAGACACATTTTTCCAGTTGATGAATAAAAACATTTTTTTTAAAAAAGCATTATTTTAAATGGCCAGGAGCAAAAAGAAATCAGTTGGTGAAGTTATGTTATACAAATGAGCAGAGCTGAGATTTAAAAATTTTCTTCTTCCTTTCACAGGAGAGATGTATTTTCTTTTCCACCAGAAAGTGCACTGGAAATGTTATGTGATTGTACGAAATTCTAGTAGTTGTAAGGATTAAAAAAAAAGAGTTTAGATTCACATGTAGCCTGAGGGTTATGAATTATCTATGAATTGCCAATTGCTTATTGGGTACATTTTATAAAATTTCAGAGCATGCAGCTAAATTTTGTTGGCAATGTGCTTTCTTGTTGACATTCATTAGGAAAGGTTTAGTGGGTGTATGTTGAAAGTCTAACTGTCACAAAAGCCTGGTCTGTGTTCAGGGAAGCTTTCACTTGTAATGTACTTCAGGAAATTGGTCTCCATTGTGTATTGGATCCAATCCAAACCATTAAATCAGAGACGGATCAGTACATACTTTAAGCAGCTTACTTGCAAAAGTTTTCTGATAAATCCTACCCAAATAGAACTCAGAATCAGCTACTGAACTCTGGTTTAAACAAGATTTTAGCCGCATCACCGAAAAGCACAATGGAGGAATCTATTTTTATTCTTCATAATGATTTCTGGAATTCACATATTTAACCTGGCATGAGTTTTGACTATAATGTGAATAATGGAACTACTGATTCATGGGCTATTTACGCATATGCATAATCTCTAATAGTAAAATATCGGCTCTGAATAGTTTTTTATGGATGGTTTCAATTTTGTTTTCCTACTCTCCCCAAGGCAGGTAAGCAAGACTAGTGGCCCTATTTTTACTTTACCTCATACCACTAATTACTCTCATTTATAACTTAAACAGCCTGGTAGGTACATGTAACCATGGGGAACCAGCTCTCAATCTGAGAGTTATCCTTCTATGTTTGAACGTGGCTAAATTGACCAGAACTAATTCTGGTCATAGGTTTTTTCTTCTCATTGTGCTGCCAATGAGGATCACATTTTGTGTCAATAAAACATGTTTCTGTTTTGTATATTGGAACTCTTGACACTTTACCATGCCAGCTGGGTTTTTTCCAGGGCAAGCAATCAGCTTGTATTTCACATGTCATTTGTTCCTTTTAAAAATAAAATAGAGCAAATTTGAACAAATCTGGAAGGATGGATTTCCAGTCACAAGAGGTAATTAGACATGTTTCAATCTGGCTGTAAGACAGCATTATAAATTGATAAATTGAGTCAGATATGCAGTGAGAAGGGTAAGAGCCCCTGCTGTGGATAAAGGGGCCATTGAAACTATAGCTCACATCCTGCTACATTGCATCGTCTCTAAGGACTCAGGGAATCAATTTATAACACCTTACCTAATAAAATATCTGGAAAATACTGAACTGTTATCAGATTAGTATGAAGTAGTTTTTCTGAATGGGGGCAAATTCTGCTATGCTGTATGTAAAATTAGGCAAACTTTAACTGCCCACTGTAAATCTACCACCAATTTCAATAAATTAAAATGCCTGCCTTTAATTTTAATTTTTTACTATTATTATTGTTTTAATGGTTTTATTTGCTGGTCCGTGACCATAACAAAGATTGAGGGTAAGAGTCTGTTACCTCATAACAAAAGTAGCATTGACATTCATAACTTTGATTTCCTGGTCTGGTCTACCTCAAAGGATTGACATCAGTCCTGCAAATCTGAATGCATGTCCATCTTCCTTTATCTAATGTACATGAGAATTGGTGAGGGTGAAACATTTTTTAAAATTACAATTCTGCTTCAAACTCAAATTTCTTTTATCTGACCATTGTCTTCCTCTTCTTCCTCAAGGTTACTCTTATAGCCCATAACAAGTTTAGGGTGAAAATGGAAGAGAACAGATGTTAGTAGAAGAAGAGAACAGTTCCTGGATGTTGCTGTTATTGTTTGTTTGTTACTTATTAACTAAATATTTAAAGTTTGTTATTTATTAACTAAATATGAAATGCTGTATAGTTTTACTTTTTGCAAATGATCTATCACACATTCTGTGTGTAATTTATATCCTGAACACAGCTGTGAAGATCCTGAACAAGTACTTTGTTCTGCATTTATTGAGTAAGGGATATATATAAATATATGAGCTACCTCTTTGAGGTGATTCTTTGGATTATACAGTGTATGATTAATACAAGAAAGATTGGACAAAAGAAGAAGTCCCCTTCCTGTAAACAAACAGCACTGCTATTAGAGGATAGCTTTTGTAAGATTGAAAAAGCTGGAAATGATCATGTCATCCATTTTATAAAATAAGCATATCTCTCTATACCCAAGCTTCTCCAAGAGATCTTGTTTTCATTTGTTTTCTTTTGTTTTCGCTTCCTCTTTCTTTCTTTCTTTCTTTCTTTCTTTCTTTCTTTCTTTCTTTCTTTCTTTCTTTCTTTCTTGGAAAGATTTAATGATACCTGTATTTTCATGAATGAATATCCAAATCTGCTTGTAGAAGATCTCATCGTGCAATTCTTTTACAGTTCTATTGCCTGAAATCTTTGTTTCCAAGATTCATCGTTTTAATTTCAGAGAAGGGCTGCATGCACAGATAGAGCAATTCCATTTTTGCAGTGTTGGTTGTGTTACCATTCCAATTTTATTTCCCTCCCTTTTGTGTACCTCCAGGTTCTTGAATTTTCTGTTCCTGTTAATGTTTCTCAGTGCAATTGTGAAAAAGAAACTGTCTGGGAATAAATTGTGATTGCGTGAATATTCCCTGCCTGAGGCTTCCATAGACAATGGCTATCTAAGTGATCACAAGCGTAATTCCAGTCCCCATATCTTCTCAACAAGGAAGATATTATCATTTTTATTTTGTCATAGTCACATTATTTCTTGCCCTGGATATGAATGATGGCCACTCATTGTCTTTGCAAGGCTGGATCTATTCAGATTGCCTCTCCCATGTGTTTTATGGATCCAACAGGTACTTATATTGCTTGGTTTGAATTTGAAGATCAATAACTTACTTGACTTCTTTCACTTTTCCTCTTTTTCCAGCATTGTGGCCTGATGGAAACATAACATTTGTTCATATTGAGCAGATCCAGATATCTACATCTGACAGGAGATGGAGTGCTAACCATTCTTTAATTTTCTTCTCTAAAATTTAGCTTTAACTTATTGTTCTTTTTATGAGAAGCATATACAGTCCTTCGATCTCCAGTAAATGGTTTGGCCATGATCCATATCAAAGACAATGATGGAAATGAGTGTTAAAATGAAAGAAAAAACACCTTTGCCATTTCCTGTTCCATCTGTTTAATAAAATTTTATTGTTCAGCAAAGAGACTTTCAAGAACACCTTAATGAGTATATTTAATTTTTAATCAAACAAAGCAATTAGTGTCACGGGAGCATGGAGTAGAATTAATAATATCAGTGTCACTGTTTAACTTTAACTTTGGATAATAAAGAAGGAAGTATCAGGAAATAATCTAGCTCAAAACACGAAGAAAGGAAAACATATAGACATTGAGAGAACAAATTGTATACTCAATTAAAACCACAAATAATCCATTAAATTAAATTTACACAAATAATCTGGAATTTATTTTGGTTGATACAATGTTAAGATATGAAAGGGACACAAAATTTTATTCAAATCTCCTTCAAGAACTTGTATGGTTTATGGATTTAATATATGATGTTAAAATAACTTTGGTCAGACCATATCAATTCAGTAATGCTATGTGGTCTCTTGTCCCCAGTGTAGTAATAAGAATTAAAACATAACCATTTCCATATGATTAAAAAAACCAGTTTATAAAAATTAATTTAAATAACAACATATATGATGTAGTACATAAATTTCTCCCAGCCAAGCTTTCTAGATAAGCTGTTGGTCATTAATGAGAAAATTCTTTAGGAAGAAATAGATTTCAGTTTCTTTTATTAATTTAATATTTTATTTTAACATTTTAAACTTAATATTTGTCTAGAACATTCCATAATGTTCCAGAATGGAAACTGCCCTTATATCATATTAAAATCTGTAGAAAAGTAGGGGAAAAATGCATATACCATATCTATTGAATATCTGGATCATAATGAAAAAAGGAGTATTTGCAAACGTAACCATATATAGTGTTAAAATTAAAATCTATAAATCCCAAACACTGGTAATAAAACATACTAAATACCCTTGCTATTACTTAAACAAGTGAATCAATTAATTGTGGTTGATAATATTATACAAACAAATAGTGATAGGAAAGAGAAATAACTTCTATGATCAATCTATTGAAATATATAAGTATCTTTAATGAGGGCTAACTTAGAGAAAAATAAAAAAGGAAAAACAAGACAGAAGTGAGTGGAAAAAAGAAAGGCAGCATAGCTATAAAAGAAAACTGCACTTTGAAATCTTTCTCTTGGCCAAGGTCATGCAAGTAATGTGCAATTAAGAACTAAAGAAGTTTAACAGCTTGGAAACAGGCAGGAATAGTAGCAAAACATGGTTTTAAAAATAACCCCGCTCATTCAATAGGATCTTTCAGAGATAGTCTTCCACTTCTACACTGTTATGATATGGATCGTCAGTGCCATTTGATCATTTCAAAATAAAGATGGCTAGAAATATGAGACAAAAATATTTTAAAAACCCTATGCCATCCAACATCTTTAATGGAAACTGAAAGAGAATGAGACTTTTATCCTCCTCGGTTACTTACTCAGGCACATTGGGCTTTTGTAAACTGTCTTTGCTTGGGGCAAATTTCAGGCAATTCACAAGAAGTGGCTTTTGGTATGGCTTAGCTGTACAAGAAGGAGTGAAAGCCTGGTGAATCCGCTTGATGTCTAGCTGATAACTTTAACTAAAATCAATAAAGAAACTTGTATTGGAGTTTCCATTAAATGAACTGGCTAGTCTGTCTCAGATTTTTCTGGA
The DNA here is from genome assembly GCA_032467955.1 of Pseudoxenodon macrops. Lineage (NCBI taxonomy): Eukaryota > Metazoa > Chordata > Lepidosauria > Squamata > Pseudoxenodontidae > Pseudoxenodon > Pseudoxenodon macrops. The sequence continues at coordinate 194,586 of JANHFT010006164.1, read as the reverse complement.
GTTCCAATAGGGCATGAATTGACCTGATAACAGCAAAATTCTGAGAATGTTATTTTGTCCTGAAGAATATTAATTGCCTGAATAAATCAATTATACATATAAATGTATGCACTGATTTCGAGTTTGAAAGTTCAATTGTTCATTTCAGTCATATCCTATCTGGTGCTTATAGTGTTAAAGGTCTGTTTAATAGATTTTTAATATACTGTCTCATTGCCAAGTGAATAAGTATCACATCTATCTCAGTAGTTGCAGAGATCTTGTCTGTATCTTGAACATCTTGGCTTTGTGGGGGAAGATGGTGACAGAATTATATTGGGTTATTCAATAGTGAATAACAAACAAGATCCCTCAGCCCATCAGAGTGCAAAGGAACCATCTGTTTCTTGTTCTGATAGTACCAAAATAAGAAGCAATATACACTTATCAACATGAAAATATTGTAGGATAGCTGAGGATATCAATGTCTAGGCAACTGTAGGTCAATCTTGACTGCTATCCTTGGTGGAATGGAAGTCTCAGCCATCCATCATTTTTATAGTTTGAGGAAGCTTATTGGACCATCTTATGCTACATACATACAGTTTATGCTACATACCTATTATGCTACAGGTTGGCATTTTTTGTTACACCATTTTTAAAATTATTTTTTTAAAGGTAAAATGTCAGGTGAGGGACCTAGAAGGGGTGAATATGAGTATATTGGCATCATTTCTCCATGTTGGGGATCTAGCATTATACTTTTTACTATGCATTTGGGTCTTGGTTTTCCTACTCTTAGACCCTAAATATATTGATAGTGCATAGCTGCATATTCCAATCCTTGTTTGCCAAATACTTAAATATTGAGCTTAAATCAATATGAACAGTTTTCATAAATAATCAGAAAGAAGCTTCACCATCAAACTTGAACAATTTTTAAAAAATGTTTATACAACTCAGTTTGTACAAACTGTTGTTAGTCCTGACTTTTCTTGACTAGTGGGTTCATTTAGATGTTTAAGTTGGACAAATTTGGCCAACCTTAAGAAGAGTCTTGGATAATAGGAAGGTATCTAAATGGTATTCTAAGTCATCTTTTTAACTTTGAGAGGCAATATGTTTAACATGCCTTTTTTTTTTTTTTTTACTCAAGCAAGAGACCTTTTAACAATGAAGCAAAATAGTTAAAAGCTGATATATTGTTATGCTTTTAAAGGCTTTCTATAAGTTCTGGAAAAGTTTTAAGAAAGTTTACCAAGTTTAATTAAACTTTTCTATCTCCCTTCCCTCTTTTTTTCAAGAAACTAAATTGTACATGGATCTGGGTTCTTGTTTGCTATAAGAAATTAAGTCAGTTAATTATGTACATGTTTTAATATTTCTAGGATAATTTTCTTTCCTTCTTTGGTCCAGTTTATGAGAGGTTGTTGTTAAATTGTTACAGCTAAGCCAAAAATTCACATTTTCCTACTCCTTATCTGAATAAATTGGCTTATCCAAGTAGAAGAGAAAGGATGCTGTCCAGCTTTGGCCCTATTAAAGAATTTAACTTCTTCTGATATCTTTTTAATGGAAAATGATAATCATAATTGTATTTATGGATGCATTTTCAAGTTTTAAGTTTGAAGAGTTTTCAACTTTCTCAAGTTTGAAGAAAACATCTGCAATTTTAAAAACCTACCGTAAATATGTTTATATACTGCTTCATAGTACTTTTACAGCTCTCTCTAAGCAGTTTACAGAGTCAGCATATTGCCCCCAACAATCTGGGTCCTCATTTTACCAACCTCGGAAGGATGGAAG
>JANHFT010006164.1:170264-185226 GCA_032467955.1 Pseudoxenodon macrops | reverse complement strand
CTCCGTTTCAAAGCCGAAGAGCCAGCGCTGTCCAAAGACGTCTCCGTGGTCATGTGGCCGGCATGACTAAACACCAAAGGCGCAGGAAATGCTGTTACCTTCCCACCAAAAGTGGTCCCTATTTTTCTACTTGCATTTTTACATGCTTTCAAACTGCTGGCAGAAGCTGGAACAAGTAATGGGAGCTCACTCTGTAATGCTGGGATTCGAACCACCGACCTTTCTGATCGGCAAGTTCAGCATCTTAGCCACTGAGCCACCACGTCCCTTTTGACGCACCCAGAGGAGCCAGGATAGTCCTCTGTTAATTATTGCTTGTGGGTCTTGGTTTGCGAGAGAAAGGAGACACACCAGTTTTGTGACCCCCCCCCCCCTCTGCCTGTGTGGTTGCTGCTCCTTGTGCCATTTTGTGTCAGACCTTTGCTTGCCTGATTAAGGCCCCTCTGGGGCTTCAGGGATGGCTGATGCCCCCTCCCCCAATACAAGTGGCCAGCAAAGTATCCCATGGATTCACACCATCTGTTTCCAATCAGCACTGCCCCAAAGTCAGTTTCACCCCAGCTGCCCATACAGTTGTTCCAGCAGAAGGCAAAGGAGTCCCTGTGTGTCAACAGATGTGCTTAAAAGAGCCACCCTTCCTTCTCCTGGAACACCATTATTTTCCCAATAATTCTTCCTTTTTCCCAAAAGTGGAGTTACGGAAGGACCTGCTCCGTGTGTCCAGGGCACAGACCTCTCTGGGAAGTTAACCTCAAAATCGAAAGCTTTGATTGCTTTTTGTAGTTGAGCCTCTTTCTTCAAAGGCAACGTCTTCTGTGGGGGCGGGAATCTTCCTCGGTCTCTGCGGGGAAGGGGGCTTTTGAGGAGCTCAGGTGGGATCCAAGAACCCACTGCCGGCAGTAGGGGGCCTTCCAGCTGCTATCCCAACAGCTGTTTCCAAGCTACTCCTGTTTATAATCTGTAAAGGGCCGGAGGTTTTCAGGATAATAATAAGGAATGCTCCTGCTGCAAATCAAATGAGGTCAGCATTATTATAGCTGCCTTGTCAAGGAAGGGCTCCAAGGAAGAGCCACTTGTCCCAAATTAGAAGCCCAAAGTCACTGCTGGTTGTCGCAGGGCATGGGGTCAATCAGGTCTCTTCTCCAAAGCAAAGAAGGCCTGAACTGGCATATCAGCAACTCCAGTCTTGCGACCCTGTGGCTGCACCATGCTGCTCTTTGCCAGCACCCCACCCGACACCGCCGGCCACTTCTACTCCCAACCCATCTGTCCCAGAGCCTCGGCCCTGCCCCCATCTCCAGCCAGGAGCAGATCAGCCTAAATGTGGATGCTGCTGGTCTGCACCATCGACATTTCGGCCGATCAATAGGTCAGCAAACGTCATCCTTGCCCTGCCACAAGCCAGCCTGACAAGAGCAAGAACTTAAAAGGAAAATGGCACAAGCCAGGGCATTGTTAAACTTGGTTTAAGCATTATTTGTCCTGGTTGTTCTCTTACCCAGAAATTTAAGGACATGGCCAGGGGAAACCCAGACTTATGGAAACCTAGCAATCCCATATTTGGAAGGTGCTTAAACACCTGTATAGTCTTATATGGCAAACACAATCCTGTGTTGCAAATACTGGGGGTCACACACATTTCAGAGAGAATCCAGGGATCAAACTCCCATTTTAATCAACAAGAGTTGATAGATGTCTGGAGTATTCCTTCTAAAAACTATTCTTTAAAAAAAACAATTTTTACTCGATTTATGATTTATCAGAAATAAGCGGATACCTGCGTATTACTTAAAAATGGTTTCCATTTAATACAAGATTTCCTTCTACTACTGCTTAACTGCTAGATAATGAAAAGTAAAACTGTAAATAATCTGAAGGCTTCAATTGGGATGTTAACACAGAGCAAGCAAGCTATCATTTTAATTTTCACCTGTCTATCATACTTAGGTTCTTATACTGTTTTGTCTCTTTGTCTCTCTTAAACACTTTATTTAGTCTCTGGCATGTGGAAACAAGCTGCCTTTCTCAGAAAGTGAGGCATTAAGATTCTGACAGCTGCTGAGCAGCAGCGAAGGGCACATGAACCAACGAACTCTGCCTGCCAAAACTTTGGGATTCACTGGATGAAGGCTTTGTGTCCACCTCAGTTAATTTTCACCACTACCTTTCAGTTCCTGGTGGCTTCGTGGATGCAACGATACAATTTACATACAATTTACTTTACCATACAATTTACACTGTCAGTGCAACCACCTGCCAATTAGATCGTGTCCCTCCTGTTTGGTAAGCCTCTGGGATGGTGACCAGCAGATGGGTCCAGGCTAAACTCTTCTTGCAGGAGGGGATGTTCCTGGGGCCTTTTAAGGAGACCTTGGTTAGCCCTCCCCCCTCAAAAAGGCCATCACTTGATCCTACCTGCCTGGACAATTTTCATCCAGTTTCCTACCTTCACTTTTTAGGGAAGATCGTAAGAAAAGATGGTTTTGCTTGGCAGCTTCAGAGGGTCCTAGATGAAATGGATTATCTGCAACTTTTCCAATCATGAACTGAAATGGTTGGTTTGTGGATGATCTCTGCCGAGATTGGCAGAGGCTAGTGCATGGGGCTAGTGCAACCATCCTTGCTTTCTTTGACCTCTTGGTGGCCTTCGGCATCATCCACCATGGCATCCTTTTGGGCTGTGGGGTTTGGGGCTGGACGGTGCAGTTTTGTGCTGGATTTGGCTCCTTTCTCTAAAGTTGATCCCACTCGGTGCAGATAGGAAGTGACAGATCCAGCTCTTTTATGGTATGCCACAGGGCTCAGTACTTTTTCCATGAAGCTCGTGGGTGAGATCATCCGCTCCTGTGGATGTATACTGTTGATACTCAACTTCAAATCTCCCCCCCTAGTGATCCAAGTAAGGCTGTCACTGTGCCTGAAGGCTGTGGGGCCTGGATGGGCAACAACAGGCTTTGGCTGAACCCTGGGAAGCCCGAGAGGCTCTGGGTGCTTCAAGGTCCGGAACTTTAACATCTTCAGTTCTGCACTACCTGAAACAGACATGGGTCCACAACCTGGGGGTTCCACAACTCAAAGAGCAGGTGACAGTTGTGGCTAGCAGAGCCTTTGCACAACTCTGGGTTGTGCGCCAGTTGCGGCCTCTCCTGAATCAGGAGTTCCTGTGCTCACTCATTCATCCCACACTTGGACTATTGCCATGTGCTCTATGTGGGGCTACCCTTAAGAAGCCTTCAGAAGCTACGATCGGTGCAGAGTGTGGTGGCACGGGCAGTCTTTGGGGCCCCTAGAGTGGTCTCAAGAGCTGCACTGGCTGCTGATTTGCTTCCAATTCAAGATGTTGGTTATCATCTTTAAAGCCTGCCTGGCATGGGTTCAGGTTACTCGAGGAAGTGTCTCACCCCAATGGGTCTGGCCCACCCCACCTGTGCTTGCAGAAGGGCCAAGCTCTGGACACCATCACTCAAGGAATTTTGGTTGGTCCAGAAGAGCCTTCTCTGCCATGACCCTGGCAGTTTGAAGCATCTTGTCCCCTGCGGTGAGATCGGCTCCCATCCTCCTGGCCTTCAGGAAGACATGATAGAGAACTTCAATATAAAGAACATGCACTAGAAGTGGACATCCTTGTCTCCACTACTATTTAAATAGAAATGTTAGACAAGATATAGAAATAAAAGGTATGGAAATTAAAAAAAAAAGAAAAATACAAATTACAGGCATTTGCAGAAGAACTACAAGAAACTGGACCCAAGCTAATAAAAAAAAGAGAAGAATATGGTAAAGTTGCAGGATTGAAAATAAATAAAAAGAAAACTAAAATAATAGTTAAAAATTTCACAGATAAAACAGAAAAAAGAACTGATGAAGAAGACAGATATCCAGATAGTCAAGAAAGTAAAATATTTAGGAATTCAACTAACGGCAAGATGTGCAACTAGTAAATAAGATAATTATATCAAACTAATGCAAGAAATCAAATTAGATTTGGAGAAGTGGAAAAATCTGCAACTATCGTTAATAGGAAGAATAGTTACTATAAAAATGAATATTTTGCCAAGATTATTATTTTTGTTCCAAACAATTCCGATAAAGCTGGAAGAAACCTACTTTGAGGAGTTAAATAAAATAATGTCAAAATATATTTGTAAGGGAAAAAAGCAAGAATAAATTTGAAAATGTTACAAGATTCTAAAAATAAAGGCAGTTTTGGGCTGCCAGATTGGGAGTTGTTATACCAGGCCTCTGTACTTACATGGGTGAAAGCAGAGGTGGGTTCCTACCGGTTCTATAGAGTAGGTAGCAACTCCGCAATGACATCATGGAGCCGGTTCCTTCGATATCTCCGTGGGCACCGCTATTTTGGATTTTGCTTCTGCGCATGCACAGAAGCTATTTTTTTATTGCCGCAAGCACACACACACACTCGCTCGCTCGAGGCACAACCCTGAGCGAACCAGCAGTAAAAAGATTCAGAATCCACCTCTGGGTGAAAGAAAGGATAAATTTGAGGCATAGGCGAAATTTTGGAGGGATATGATGTCCAACTGGGGTGGCACACCTTCTTATGGTATGGGAAAAATAAAATACATGCTGTAGATATTTTCAAAGACATTATGTTAAAAATGCATTATTGTTAGTGTGGGCAAAAATTAAAGAAAAACACTACATGAACATTTTGAATGAAAAAGGGGAACTTAAAACTAAACAAGAATTGAAAAGTCAAGGGATTGATTTAGCATGGTGGCCACATATGCAAATACAATCATGATACGAGAAATAAATGTATGGTTTTTATAAAGAACCAACAGCACTAGATCAGATACTAATAAGGACAGATGAAAAACTAGTTTTAAAAATTTATACATATCTACTGAGCATTAAAATGGAAGAAGAGCGAGTGAAGGAAACAAGATAGTGTGGACTAAAAATGTTGGTTATATGATAGTTAGATAAATGGCAGAAATTGTGGGATAGGAACTATAAACTGACAATGTCAACTGCATATAAGGAAAATTTATATAAAATGTTTTATAGATGGCACTTTCCACCAGCAAGACTGGCAAAGATGTTTAAGAACATGTCCGCTAAATGTTGGAAATGTAATTAGATACCGAGTTCGTATTATCATATGTGGTGGACATGCCCAAAGGCAAAAAAATATTGGACAAAAATACATACACGGTTAGATAAAATGGTAAAGCAATATATAGATTTAAAGCCAGAAATATTTTTGTTGGGCATCTTACCAGGAAAATACAATAAAGGGAATACATATTTAATTTTACATGTGTTAACAGAGGCTAGAATTGTGTTTGCACAACAGTGGAAAAATGAAGCAATCTCTACAGATGAAAATGTAATAAAAATTATTAGTGTGCAGAAATGGATTAATTAACACTTAAAATTAAGGAGCAGGAAGAAACTATATTTTTAACATGGGGTTTGTTTTATCAATGGCTAACAGAAACAGAAGTTAGAAATTTAAAAGCATAAGGGAATGATTGATTAGGAAGGTTTACTAAAATGGATAACTAAATATTATTATGTGATCATTATTATGAATATTATTATTTCTCAAAAGTAATGGTATCCAGACAATACGCTGTTTATGTAGACATTGATGTTTAATAATAGTAATAATAAATTAATAATTAATAATTAATATAATTATTAATAATAGTACCACCAAACAGGCAGTTAGGCTGCCGTGGCTGGGCCTATACAGCTATCTGGTGGGATTACAGTCTTTGAATCAGTAGTGACTTAACCACCATGAACCAACCCAGGCACCTACCATCAGTAATGATGAGAAGAAATCAACAAAATCCCACATTGGGTCAGTTGTTGCCCGGGTCAACAAGAACCATGTCAGGTGCTATGGCTCCTGGACATCTGTCGAAAAAGGGGTTACAGGGCTCAGTTGTTACTGCCAGGGAACCAGGGCATGCAACTGCAACGCTACTGGAATCAAAGCGCAATATTTTTTACTGAGTTTCATGTTTAATGAATAAAAGAAATAATAATATTATTGTATTTATTAAAGTAGCATTCCTAACTGGATGTAGACAGAGAACAAGCAATTTATGGGAAGGGATATTTTGTAAATGCCCCTTCTTGAATATTGATTTCCCCCCCTGAAATTCATTATATCCTGAAACATAATTTTTAAGTTACGTTTATAGTGAAGACTATATTTAATTAAATAATCTACTAGGGTTGCTAGTCTAGGTTTACACTTTGATTGTAACCTAGTCTAATTTATTATTACCGGTATATTAGAAAATGTGATCTGTAAATCACAGTAGTGATCTGATCATTTTATTATTATTTAGTGTCTCTTCAATTGGCTAACTTCTTTCAGTAGCATTAGACAATGCTTTCCATACCTAGTGCAGATTTATCACATAGTTTCCACATCTATTATTGTATGGAACAATTGTCAGTAAAATTGCTTTTCCTTGCATGTGAAAAGAGGAAAATAAAGGTTTTTTTCTTCAGGTCAAAATTGTAGTTAGTCTACAACTAAATCAACCAAATGTTTCTAAGAAAGTCATAAGGAAAGTTGCAAAGTTTCAGTCTTCAGCACAGTTCAGTATATGTAGATGTAGCAGTGAACAATTAAATCAATAAAGGAAATAAACTGTACATAAACGATCTTTTTAAAAAACTAATCCTGATTTTCTTTTCTTGGAATGTGTTTTGTTTCCTTCATTTTGTGTAGCCTGATCATAGACTGATCCATTCTAATACATCATCACAAAGCAGTCCAGTTTTTCTTTTAATAAAATAGCATATAACCTTGGCTGTTCTCCTGCTTCTCTCTTGACAGTTTAGTTGGTTTCGTTGAATGTTTGACAGCAATTTTATTTAATGCTTGAAATTTGAATGTTTTACTACCTGAACATCTGTTAATTAGTCAACCTGTCTGGCAGCCAAGATAAATTAACTGAACAGTAGAAATAGCCTGAATATAAAGCACAACATTATCTAATTTACTGCTGACTTTCATATACAGAGTTTGTGTTCCATTAACACTTGAATTCAAAGAAAGGGGTTAACCTCTGCATGCTGTGGATATTTGTATAGTCATCAGAAGATTTATTTATTTTTGTCATGTATAAATAATAATAATAACAACAACAACAATAGTTACTTAAATAGTCAATGATACCGCTGTTGAAAGGCTATTTGTGAAATTCCTAATAGTATCAAACTTCTAATCATTTGAAGTGTGCATTTCAACACATATTTTCCTCCCAAAAATTTTTTCCCAAAAGAAAACATTCACTCAACTCAAATTATGCCTTACATAAATCTCATTTGGGAGAAAATCTCAAAAGAAACAAATATACCCGTGTAGATGTTTCATTTCCTAGATAGTTTCAGTTGAATTTTGCTTCATTCATGAATTTGAAGAATTAATTAGAAATGAACATGAGAGAGTCTTTTCAAAAGATGTATTTTCTATGTAACTGAGTACCACAGTGCCAAATTTTCATTTCTTTCATGTATATTTTATACCTGACTAAAGTACAGAAATTAAATAGCTGAAGCATTTTCAGAATCATTTTATTTATTTATTTTACTGGGCTTATGTTCCACTGTTACTGATTCTGAGTAGCTCCTGTAGCCTATTTCCATAAATAAATTTTAAACTGTACTACTGTAAATACATCACAATCCTAATTACAATTCCTTCAAAAGACACAAGGACCCAGAAAAATGGGTCTAAGTAGTACAAGTATTGGCATTTGGCCATTTTAGCTAAATTATAGTAAACTCCATTAACAAGATCTGAAACATTTGGGTTATCATTTGTAGTTGTTTATTAAAGGTATAACCTGCAACTTTAAATATATGTACAGTATAAAAACTGCCAGTTTTGCATATGAAGGAAATCAATTTTTCTCTGCCCAATAAGATTGAGATTAATGCATACATTCAGTGGTACTGTTTAAAATCAGGAAAACTAAAACCACCATCACTATTAGACTTGTAACTTTAACTTTAATAAGGAAGTTACTGCATATTTGTTTTATTCCATGACTGATTTGACAAAAATTTAACTGATTTATTGAAATATTTGAGCGAAATATATACCGTATATCAAAAATATTGGGCCTAAAACAGGACACACATGTGTTACATTTTAGACCCAATTCTCTTTAATATCTTCACAAATGATTTAGATGAGGGAACAGAAATGACCTTATCAATTTTACAGATGACACTTAACTGGCAGGAATAGTCAACACTCCAGAAGATATGCTCAAGATCCAGATGGATCTTGATAGACTTGAACATTGGGCTCTATCTAATAAATTAAATGTGGATAAAAGTAAAATTTTATACTCAGGCAAGAAAAAACATTTGTACAAGTACAGCTAAATGAAACTTGGCGCAATCTTGGAATCCTAGTGGACAATCACTTAACTATGAGCCAGTAGTGTGCAGCAGCAGCCAAAAAAAGTCAAGGCAACCATAGACTGCACTAATAGAGGGACAGAATCAAGATCATATGAAGTTCTAGTACCACTTTACAAAGTCTTATAAGACCACTGGGAATATCACATCCACTTTGGGTTAACAAACACACACAAAAGATGTTGAGACACTGGAAAGACTGCAGAGAAGAGCAACAAGGATGATTATGGGGCTGAAAGATAAAAAATACGAAGAACAGTTGCAGAAATTGAGCATGTGTAGTCTACTGAAAAGAAGGACTAGGGGAGACATGACAACAGCGTTCCAATATTTGAGTGGCTACCACAAAAATGATGGGGTCAACCTATTTTCCAAAGCACCAGGAAGCAAGACAAGAAACAATGGAAACTAATTAAAGAGAGAAGTGACCTAGAACTAAGGAGAAATTTCCTAACAGTGAGAACAATTAACCAGTGGAATTGCTTGCCTTCAGAAGTTGTTAAGGACAGAAGTGACCTAGAACTAAGGAGAAATATCATAAGAGTGAGAAAAATTAACTTGCCTTCAGAAGTTGTGGGTACTCCATCTAGAAGGCTTTTAAGAAGAGATTGGACATGCACGTTTCTGAAATGATATAGGTCTCCTGCTTGAGCAGGGAGTTGGACTAGAAGACTACCAAGTTCCTTTCTAACTCTGTTATTCTATGTTCTATGAACCAATATAGGCACTGATCACAAAATATATAATAGTCGCATGTAAAATTCATTTTCACAGCAGTAATTCTTCTCCAGAAATTTAGAGGAATTTTTATCTATCGCATAGTATGCTCTTTCATCTGAGTAATTCATGTCAACCAATTCTCATCCATTAAGAAGAATATTTACATGGACATAATAGATGTTTAATAGACTTGAGACAACAATTAAAACTTAATTAACATCAGCCAGAAGTTTTTTCCTAAATAGAATAAAATGTTTTACACTAAGTTCTTGTACACCAGGCTTGTTTTGGTAAAGATTTTTGATAACTGAAAATACTCAACATATCATCAAAATTGCACATCACAATATTCTATAATGTAAAAAAAGTAAGTAACCAAGTCCCTGGACTTGTTACTCATCCAAGCATTCTATACCTAATTAAACATTAGGGAGAGGGAGGACAGCTATTATAGTTTTAATTATTGCATTGCAGAAATAATTCCTTTAGTAAAAGAAATTAAGTCTGCAGTGATTAAAGTAGAAGGAATAAGACAACAATGTAGAAATTAGAAAGCATCTGAGAAAAATAAACTTCTATAAAACAAAACACTTAATTTGAACATATCAAAAGCTTTATCTTCACACAGTAAAGTAGCAGACAGTACTAATTCATGTTTATCAGCATACAAAGTTATTATATCAAAACAATGTTTGAAGCTTAATTTCCTTTTATGAAACCAGATTGTGAATTATTATATGTTAAACCTGAAATGTTTTTGTCAAAATAGCTCTTGAATTCTTACTATCTATGTTTAACAGAGATATTATGCAATTATACAGTACAGTGCTTAAGAACCATAATGTCAGAATTAAAATTATATAAATGTCATTTTAAATAATTTCTATTTTTTCCCTTTTCCATTATGTTTCCAATAAATTTGTTTCTTTTTGGTTTTGAATTGTTAAAACAGGTACATGGATAATAATGAAAATACAAGATGAAGTCAAAATGGCAGGGGATTACAGGAGATAGTTTTTAATGGTTTTTATATGTATTTTCCCCCCACAAAGCTTTATTGAGTTTTTAAAAACTAGAATACAAAGCAAAAAGTCAGTTTAAAAAAAAGGGGAGGGGAGAATTGGAACAGAGAAAAAGGAAAATTGGGAGTACAAAAACAAAATTTTTTTTTTTTAGGGAGAAATCAAGTTTTTATTTTTACGTCCCAAAATCCTCCAATGTTCAGTACAGATACAATCATTCATTCAGTGACGTTCAAATCAGTGGATTTGTTGGTTCGCACTGAACTGGCATTCGCTGAACCTGCAGTGACAGCTGGCTGATCACGCCCCCAAACCGGTCCCTCCAGTCGCCACTGCTTGAAAGCGGCTGGAAAAGAACCCTCTGCACATGCGCAGAAAAAATAAGCCTTAATTGAGGTAGAATATACTATAGGGCACCATACGTCAAGAATCATAAACTGTTCTAGTCAACCAATTCAAACATTAAAATTTCACTGTTTTCAGTTTCAAGCAAATAATCAAAAAATGATTTCCAAGAAGAAACAAAGTTAGACAAAATCTTTTCTTTAATCAGTGTGGTCAATTTCATTATGGTGAAAATGACAGAACTTGTATAAATGGCAAAATTGAATTGTTTAATTAGAAAAAACATAACTACATTTGTTAATGACTGGAATCCTTTTATGGGCGCTTTTGCTGAAAATGGGGAAAAAATGAATTTGTGATTTATGGATTTGACAATTAGAAAATGGGAAGAAGCGAGCCACAACATAACTATAGAGAAAGAGGATAAAATATAAACACAGATAGGAAGTCCCTTTTTTGTTTTCTGTTTATTTTCCAATTTTCTTTTTTTACTTCTTTTGGTTTTTTCCATGCTCAAATGCATCTATACCTTTTAAACACTTGCTCACATCTTGATATAGTACCATGGGCACTGTAATTTCCGCTGTAACCTGCCATTCCAAAGATTGAAGAACGTATAGATTCTAAAGTGGACCAATCCTTTAGTTGAGAGGCTGAGCAATTTTCATTCATTCGTTTTCTGGCTGATTGCCCCATCTGGGGTAGCAGGACATAAAAACTCACTGGTAAAAATATAATCAACTCTAGAACTCATCGGCAAGTACTAGTGCCGATGCTTTCTTAAAATTGCAGAATAAAACAATCTATGTCTCATATAATTGTCCTTCAGAATTGTGTATAGCCTTAGATCTGCATGGCAAGGATGGGGTATGTTCTTTGATAAATGATACATGCTGGAGATATGTGGACATATGTGGAGAACAACGATGGCATGTTAGAAGAGATTCATATAATCCAGCAGATGGCGTCTAATCTTTGTCATGTAGCCATGGATGATATCAGCTGGAGTTTTGGTAGGAAAAACTCATTTTGTGGCTTCCAAATCTAGGCTGCTTAAAAGCCCTAAAAGGCCTCAACTTTCTATGCATCTTTCTATTTGTACTTTGGGTTGTTGTTGTTTACAATGTGGACATAATTTGCCTATCAATCGTCCTAACTTTCTAAAATTTTGCAAACTGCGTGCTGCTAAACGTACTATATTTAAGCACAGGAAGATTCAGGAAATTAAGTAGAAAATTGATAAGTACAAAGACAAGGTGAGTCTTGAAAAGATGTTTCTTTAAAAGGCTTGAAAATAGTTATTAGAGAGATGAATTTCCTTTTCATGTATGTTCATATCTTTTATGGGGAAAAAAAGAGTCTTATCATAAGGATGAATTGTATGGTTATTTTAAAAATAACTATAGACAGTGGTGCTTATTTCCCAAATACGATCTCTGCAAAGGCTTAGATGTTTCACCATTATAGAGGAGCAAAAGCTAAGAAAGGGACGAAAAGAAAATGTTTATGCTTCTAGCAATGGAGATAAGATGTGCCACTTATATTCTCAATGTCTATGTCTCTCTGTTCTCTATGTCTAGAGAAAAGAAGGACTAGGGGTGACATGAAAGCAATATTCTAGTATATGAGGGGCTGCCACAAAGAAGAAGGGGTCAATTTCTTTTCCAAAGCACCAGAAGGAAAGACAAGAAGTAATGGATGGAAACTAATCAAGGAGAGAAGCAACCTGGAATCAACCTGGACTTTCTAACAGTGAGAACAATTTCAACTTGAGAAACTTGGCTCTGCCTTATTAAGAAAGTAAAATTTGAAAAAATTAGAATTAAACACGAACAAACTAACTGTTTATACTTGATCATAAAAGATGTTGCATATCCTAATATCATAAAAAGCATCTTGCATGCTTTGCATTGTGATATATTCTCTCTCTCTCCTCTGAATTATTTTGATATGAACCCTAGAAAAAAATTCTTCCTTCTAATTAAACTGCTTACTGAAAATCCTAAATAGACATGTATTAAAAATAAAACTAATTTTAAAAAAATCAAAAGAAATGTTGTAAATATCAGTTCTCTTGGAAGGGAGAAGACTCAGATTCCTCCTTCTAAAACCAAAACAATTCAGAAACTGAAATAGAGAGAGAGGGTGGGGGAGGGGAAGAGAAGTAAAAGAAGCAATCCTTTATGACCAATAGATCCATCAGACCTCCAAACCATTGAATCATTTGTGATTTGGCTGCCTTTGTTGTTTAAACAAACAGCCATTTTGGTATCATAACGTTTTCTTATGACAGTATCCAAAAATAAGCCAAACACTTTATGCTATAAAAATAAATATCTTATCTTTTGTTGCCCATCCATTAAGCATGCTTGGTGGAACTCTGTTTCACTCGATAGAACTGAAAACAATATAAGTTATTTTTCCACAAGTTTACATTTGTTGGCCTTCTAGCTGTTTGTAATATTTAATGTTGATCATATCTCCAAAGGAATTCAATAACAACAAGATCAGGAAATTATGGGGGCCAATATCAATAAGGCATGTTATAAGCTACCCCAATAAACTCAGTCATTTATCTGAAACAGATCCAAAAGCCTTTTTATTGTAACTTCCTTTAGAGCCTATTTATATTCTCAATAAATGAATCTGAGAGGACAAATTCTCTCATAGTTCTGCTTGGATATAACCCAAAACATTCTACCAGTTACTAGCTCTTTACTTATTATGTCTCAAGCAATTAATGTTGCAATTTCTCATTTGCCTCAAGCCTAGTTTCTTGTTCTTTTAACTTCCTTTTAATCTCACAGTATCTCTTCTCCATCTTATCGGCCTATTCTAAGAGACACAGATGGATGGTAGCATGAGAAGAATCTCGACATTGCAAGCATCCCAAGCAGTAACATCATATGGAATTTCTGATGCAAACACAGTTCTCTGTATGTCTCTTAACTGAATTGGCATTTCATCCAAAGTTCCTACCTAGTAAGGGTGGAGAATGCTTTCTTATTTGTAGTATCACTCCTAAATTCTGTAACCAGCTTCTACAGAAGCTGAAACTGGAGGTGGCAGTGGGTGGGTGGAGGTTGTGGAAGTGAAGCTTGAGTCACAGGAAAAGATATGGGAGGAAAAAGAGGTTCTTTCCTAGGTTCACCAAATGTTATTATCTTCCCAAATAGAATTTAATTAATTTTTCTGCTTACTTCTGTCCACAACATTTATTTTGCAACTAAGGGACATGGTGGCTCAGTGGCTAAGACACTGAGCGTGTCGATCAGAAGGTAGGCAGTTCAACTGTTTGAATCCCTAGTGCCGCGTAACGGAGTGAGCTCCTATTACTTTGTCCCAGCTTTTGCCAACCTAGCAGTTCAAAACAAAAAAATGCAAGTAGAAAAATAAGGACCACTTTGTTGGGAAGGTAAAAGCGCTTCATGCGCCTTCGGCATTTAGTCATGCCAGCCACATGACTATGGAGACGTCTTTGGACAGTGCTGGCTCTTAGGCTTTGAAACGGAGTTGAGCACTATCCCTAGAGCCGGAAATGACTAGCATGCATGTGCGGAGGGACCTTTAACTTTACCTTAAGGTAGCAGAGAGAAGTAGTGCATCTTAACATATTATTACTTTACTAGAATTTTGGTTTACATTTTGGTTTACTTACGATTTTTTGGAAACTTGTAATCTGTATTTAGAATGAAAGAAACAATATTTGAGACTTCTTTTTACAGGTCATTTGTCATTCTAAACACTAAAATACATGTTTAGAAATTACTGTACATTAAATAGATTCTGTTTAGCAACTTCACCCAAACACATATTGGTACGACATTCTATGGATGGTGATTTTATAGACATTATACAAATGAAGTTTGATCATGTCTTTGAGATTCTTTTATCTTCTGAAAAGTAAGTCAAAGTTGCATCATTGTACCACTGTATACAGTTATAAAAGCATCCTTTTTAATTTCATTTTGTGGTTTCTAAAATTCATATCGCATATTATTTGAAATATTATTTTCTCTTTTTTTATGTTTAAAGTCTAATGTTAAAGTACAGAGACTCAGTGGAGCATATATCTGTGTCAAACAAGTCAGTCTGTGAAAAGGAACATCATTTTTCAGGAATTATTATCAGGAATAACCAACATTCCAGAAGATAGGCTCAAAATACAGAAGGATCTTGACAGACTTGAACATTGAGCGCTATCTAACAAAATGAAATTTAATGGTGAAAAAAGTAAGGTTCTACATTTAGGCAAGAAAAACAAAATGCACAATGGTACCTTGTTCAATAGTAGTAACTGTGAGAGGGATCTTGGAGTCCCAGTGGACAACCATTTAAATATGAGCCAGCAATGTGCAGCAGCTGCCAAAAAAACCAACACAGTTCTAGGCTGCATAAACAGAGGGATAGAATCAAGATCACGTGAAGTGTTAATACCACTTTATAATGCC
>JANHFT010006164.1:152658-162695 GCA_032467955.1 Pseudoxenodon macrops | reverse complement strand
GCTCTATAGCGTCGTTTTGAGGGTAGGAGTTGAAACAATTTATGTCCAGGATGCGAGGGGTCAATAAATATTTTCATAGCCCTCTTTTAACCTTTTTTTCTTTCTTTCTTTTATTTGTGTAAATAAAAATAAAAAAGGAGCTGCTGAGAGGCACATCATCTCGCCAGGCACTAGCCACGCCTTCTCCAGAAGAATTGGCATTTTTATCCACCTTTTAACGACTTTAAAGGAGGATAAAAATGCCAAATCCAATCTTAAATATTTGGCTGACTGTGTGACCAACAACAATAACAAATGAAAAGCAAATAATAACAAACAACCAATTCCTAAATACAGTACAAAAACTGAAAGCCCAGATTTAATGTGGTAATTAAGCTGAGAAGGAGAATTTCTAATCTCTCAGAGTGAGAGTGGGGCCCTGTTATATATGGGAAAGGGAGAGACCATTCCAGAGAACAGGGGCAACCCAGAAAAGGCATGCTTCCTACATCCCATAAGATGATAAGACTTAAAAGATGGAACCTGGAGCCTGACCTCCCTGTGAAAATGTATAGGACAGTCAAATATTCTTCTACACGCTTTCCACAAAATATAAAAATGATAAAAATAAATAACTTTGAAATTATGGCTTAAATTCACTGTCCATTACATAGCTGGCTTCTGGAAAAAAATTCTACAGTCTTCTGACTTGCAATATCAGTAATCCCCTTGCAGAAATGCCATCCATAGTGGTTAAGTACCCCACATTTTGACCCCTAAATTGTTTGAAATACAAAAAGACACTTTACAAAGCCATATTCTTTCAGCATGGATATAGAAGGGGCTGTGTTTATGTGCATAATCTCATCCCCTGTCCATTCCGCACCCTCATGCATTTATATAGATATCTGAAGTACAGTTGCAGAATTAACTCATTTTTGCTGCTTGGAATCTATCTGGTAATTATGGTGATTCACCATCCTGATGAGTCATATCAATTTTGCTGGATATTTTATGAAAACTGTCTTGTCTTGTCTTGGACAATTCACCTGATTGGAGAATAACAGATTTCAAAATTTATTCTTGGAAAAGACAGACATAAAAATGAGCTATATGTAATGTAGCAGAGAAGGCAAATGAAAAATTTAAGAAGGTGAAGTCTGTAAACTGTCAGCAAAGTGGTTTTTTTTTTCAGGGAGACTTGAGAAGGATGCTGAGATCAGCAGGTTAAAATACTAGAAAGACAGCAAAAATTAACAAGATGAACAGGTGAAAGGTTTTAGTGAACAAGTTCAGGGAAAACAATTTTTGGCACCTTCCCCTCTTTCTCTCTCACTATAATCTATCTTCTCTCTTTGTGTGAATGTACCGTATAATATAAAATCTAAATATTTATATAAAGGGTAAGAACAGTTTTTGCATAGAACAAATGAACTTACTGAATAATAGATGCAGGATCACTGGTGTTCTGTTCTCCTAACACAAACAGTACTGAGAGGTACTACAATACAGATATACTGATTTGTGGCATATTTGTCTCCTTAGTGTAGGTAAATTAGATCATTGATTTAAAAGATTAAAAAAGGGAAACAAAAGATGGAACTGAGTCCATCTGATACAGAATCCTGATGAAGAGAATGAAATATGCTTTTGAGCTCCACAAAGTTTTGTTTCAGTTTTGTGCTGCACCGTATCACTTCATGGTATAATCTGAGAAGATAAAAAACATTAGCAATTCAGTGCTGTAAGTAATGTAATGTATTTTTGGATTCAAATGGACTTCGTTATTTTTCTTAAGATCTGCTCGTGCTGAACTCTAAGGAAAAAATGCAAAACTGGCAACCATAAAGAAGTGCTTTAAGCCAGGAATGAAAATGTGGCTTTGAACTTTAAATATTTAAGAATGTTCTACATTTATCATGCCTTCAGGCTCACTGCTCAGTTACAATTTTATGTGAGAGAATGCTATTTTTTGATGATAGAAAAAAAGTGATAAGGTCTTTTCATGGTGGGTCATGAAATTATAGCAAGGTAGGCAGTAGGGAATCCTAAGAGCAAATCACTCTTTTAAATGTCACTAAGACAAGACGAGCTGGTCACTTTCTACTCTATTCTTTTTTCGAGCTGTACAATGGGGAGATATTATTTTCAATAACATTATTATCTCACCCAAAGAAAATGCAGCTATGTTCAAATGAACAGAAGCTTTCTGGGAATAGAGTGTGGTTATGCATGTCTACTCTGAGTGTTAGTGTATGACAGAGATTTTAAACTGAATAGGACATCTGACACAGAAGTGAATAAGCAGCCTGGTGCCTGATGGTATCCAGAATAAAAAGCATGAAACTTACATTTATAGACTAAAATTTGTTTTCAACAGAAAACCATGAAACAATTCCCCCCCCCCCCCTGAGAATAGTAGTAAAGACCTCCCCCCAAATGAAACATTCAACAATGTTTAATATCCTTAGCTTCTCTTTAATATATCGAGACAGGGAAATTAAGTAGCTAGCTTTTGTTCTGATGCACTTAGTCAGCCGTGGCTTGCTAGTCCATCTCTTGGTTTAAGTTAATAATTCAGCTACATCTCTTTCAACTCTTCAATACTGCCTGCCAAAGGATTTGTAACTGGGACTAGAAAATATAAACTCTTGTAGCTTCTTTTAATTAGAAAAATGTCACTAGAGCCCCAACTCAATGGATGATTGTGTAAAGTAAACAATAAGCATTATCAAGGGAGCAATTTGTAGCTTAAATATTTCTCAAATACTACCGACACTTTGTTTTGAGCATTCATCAACCTATCCAAATTTATTTTTTGAATAATTTCTGCAACTGGAGGCTGTTATTATAAAAACTTCAGAGTGAAAAAGAATACATGCAGGCTCTAATACCACATAATTGCTCACAATGGTTGGATTTACATGTCAGGCAAAGCTACAGATAAACAAAATACTGTTGGAATGACTTTTGGCTTAGGATAAAGTGTGAATCCAATCGTTAGAAATAAAAACTGAAAGGGGAAGCAATAAAGTAGATAAAGTTCAATTGAGATTTAGCCATGTTTAGGGAAAATAATAGAAATGAAAATTTTTAAATCTATCCTTTCAATTTCTATCTTCAATGAAAGAGAGAGGAATCAATGAGAGTTAATCAGAGGTGGGTTCCTACCGGTTCTATAGAACCGATAGTAATTCTGCAGTGATGTCATGGAGCTGGTTCCATCGGTGTCTCCGTGGGTGCAGCCATCTTGAATTTTGCTTCTGCGCATGCAAAGAAGTTAGTATTTTATTGCTGCGTGAGATTCACATGTGCACACACAGCACAACCCTGAGCGAACCGACAGCAAAAATAAAACCCACCCCTGGAGTTAATCAAAACTGTCAAAATCAAAGAGCTAATCAATCAAAATTGAATCCTCTAATTAGATAGAGATGAGTAAAATCTGGGAAGCTCAACTCTCACAACCAAATAGGAACAAGATGCTTTTCTTAATTCCCAGGTACACATTTAAAAATGGAGGAAACTATCTCCATTTTATTTTTGTTCTTTTGGATTCCATCATGGGAAGATATCTGGCTTTCCCTCCTGCTTCCTGATAGGTATGAGCCCTGACATGGACAAGGGTTGGAGAAGCAGAACATGGACAAGGGTTGGAGAATCAGAAAATAATAATCTAGGGCAGTGATGCGAACCTTTTTTTGCTCGGGTGCCAAAAGGGCACGCACATGTGTGCCCACACCCATAATGCAATGCTGTCTCCCCTGAGCATGTGCACACAACCACTCCCCATGCTGCCCCCTCCCCACATATGCACTCAGACCTCACTGAAGCCTCCAGGTTTCTGGTAGGCCCGTTGGGCCATTTTTCACTCTCCCCAGGCTTTGGAGGCTTTCCTGAAGCCTAGGGAGGGTGAAAACAGCCTCCTCCACCTGCTGAAAGGCCGAAAATCAGCTGGCTGATATAGGACAATGTCCCACATACCCTCAGATATGGCTCCATGTGCTACCTGTGGCACGCATGACATAGGTTCATCATCACGGATCTAGGTAAGATAGTAGCAAACTTTTTCTGTAAAGGGCCAGATCTTGCTTCCTTCTCTGACTTCACTGGTGCAATTCTGCAAGTCAAGAAAGGTTCAGCTATTGGATGGGGCCAACCCACCAGTAAGAAGGCCACTGATAAGTTATCACCTAGGACCCCCCCCAATACTCAGCATTTGCCTTGTCCTGGGAGCTTAGCTGAAGCTTAAGCCTGATGACCTACCATCTACTCACCTAACCATCTATTCTTAGCTCATGGATGCATGATGGCTCAGATTTGGCCTGCAGTCTATAGTTTTCTGTAGTAGTATGAGAGGAAGACTTTGGGTGACAGGCAAAGAATTGCTGCCTAAGGAATGGTCAAATAAGAAACTACATAGCCTATAGCTAGATACCGGACAGGGCAAGAGAACTAGAAGGAAACCACCTCATTGTGGAGAAACAGGAGGTGAGGAGCATTTTGGACCCTAGAAAGGCTGCTGGGCCTGAAGGTATCCCTGACCATGTGCTTAGAGACTGTGCTGATCACTTGGCTTGAGTCTTTACCAGGATCTTCAATCGGTCTTTATCCCAGACCACTATTCCATCTTGTTTGAAGGCTTCCACTATTGTTCCGCTGTCAAAGAACTTGCCTATCAATAACCTCAATGACCACAGACCCAGTGGCACTCACTCCTATCATCATGAAGTGCTTTGAGAAATTGGTCTATCAGCACATCATTTCTGGTCTTCCACATACATTGAATAAACACCACTTTGCATACAGAACAAATAGATCTACAGAGGACTTTATAGCCATCACTCTTCACTCTGCTCTGATTCATCTGGAACAGGTGAGACGTTATGTGAGGGTGCTTTTTGTAGATTTTAGTTCTGCATTTAATACAATAATTCCACATAGACTAGTGTCTAAATTTAAGGACCTTGGGCTTTCTCATTCAATCTGCCTTTGGATTATGGATTTCCTGTCTGGCCACTCTCAGAGGGTCAGATTAGAAACCATACATCCTCAGCCCTTATTCTTAACACTGGTACACCACAGGGTTATGGGTTGAGTCCCTTACTCTATATTGTTTATGTACATGATTGCATTCCCACTCATGCCAGTAATAGTATTATTACATTTTCAGATGATACAACAGTGATAGGACTTATCTCCTGGGGGGGGGAAGGTTGAGTTTGCCTATTGAGTTGAGGTGGACCAGTTGCTTTCTCGGTGTGGAGAGAATAATTTGGCCCTTAACACCAATAAGTTCAAGGAGCTTATAGCGGACTACAGAAGGAATAGATCAGACATCCAGCCCTTGCTTATCAGTGGAGACTAGGCCAGTTTTACGTTTTTGGGTGTTATCATAAAAGAGGATCTGACCTGGGCCGCCCACATTGCAGCACTGATCATAAGGCCCCAGCAGAGATTATACTACCTGAGTCTTCTCAGGAAACAACAACTGAATGTAAAATTGCTGGTGACCTTCTACTGCTGCACTCTAGAGAGTATCTTAACTTATGGCACCTGTATATGGTTTGCCAATTCACAGTGGCAGTTAGGACAGAGCTCCAGAGGGTCAACATCATTGCCCAGAGGATCATTGATTGCCCTCTCCCCTCCTTGGAAGAACTTTATAGCCCCATCTGCCTTAAGAAAGTTCAAAACATTCTTAAAGATCCATCCCATCCTGGGCATCCTTTTTTTTGAACTATTGCCATCTGGGAGATGGTACAGGACAATAAAAACAAGGACAAACAGGCTGAAAAGCAGCTTCTATCCCAGAACAGTAACTATGTTGAATTCTACTGTATAGTGCAATACTAATGCAGTATCAGGGGTTTTCAATTCAATTGTGTAGAATGTGAAGGATATGTGTTTTTGTTTTATTTTATTATAGTTTTCTTATGTATGATGCACACTGAAGATGGCATTTAATTTCGTTGTACAAGGTGCAATGACAATAAAGTAAACTTAAACTCCCCCTTTAGTTTTTTGGGCTGTAAAGAAGACAGGTGGAAATTTTACTTTCAGACTTGCAGTATTCTGTTAATGTAGCTTTACAATGAAGTAGAATTAGCATATGTTTCTTCCCTGGTGTATCTGGTAAGGCTGACATTTGCTGACCCATGATCTAGAGAAATGTAGAATTAGATATGAATCATGATCTTCTATTTAGTTATACTATTGAATGATCAGAATGCTTTCTTTGTTTCTTTGGCCTTTGTTTTGTTTAGTTTTGCCTTCATTATGGCTGTATCTACTGTGTGTTACGCCTGGAAGATTAGCTGTAAATTGAAAAAAAATATAAAGACAGAAGTTATGATTTTTCTGCCTCTTTCTCTCTAATTGCCTTCAGTCTTCAATTAGTTTCCTAATCTTAGTCTACACAGTAAATAACTTGTATTTTATTCTGACCTTAATAATTGCATTCTGACAGACATTTTACTTTGCATCTTAACCACTCTGCCCTCTAACAAAAGGCAAGAACTGAGAGAGAGAGAGAGACCCACTTTCTCCTTCTTGAAAGAAAGTTCAGAAGGGAAATATCTTCATAAACAGTGGAGATGGTGGAAAATATGTACAAGAAGATACTAAGAGTTGCAACAGTAGGGCTTATGAGGAAAAGTTGGGGACTCCATATTCCTTCACAGATATGTGAAAATGTGCATTCCTTTTTCAGTCTGCTTATCTGGGCTAAATCCAGATCCATCTAAAATATAGAGTAACTGTAGATTTCATTTGACTGGGAAACTACAGATTACTCTAGCAAAATAAATGTTGGTAGGTAGACAATATTTTCTATTTGTTGTGCTTAATAAATGCACAGATAATCCTCTATTTATACCATAACAGGGCTTGGAATCTTGGTCATTGAGTGATTATTAAGTGAGATACCATGTGACTGCTTGGCTCAACAACTGTAATCCCAGCTGTCTGAGTGGTGGTTGTTAAGTGAACATGTGGGTCATGCTGGAGAGATGTTCTGAGTCTCCCAGGTGTGGTGGAGCAGGGAGAGGTCCCAAGCGTCCCACCACAACCATGAGGTCCAGTCACTCTCCCTTCAAAACACTGGCATCAACTAGCATGTCCCTTTGGAATGGTATTTACTGGTGTTTCTTTTCCACTAAAAAGAAGGGAGAGGAGATGCCTCAGTATGCTGAGGGAATCAATCTTAAATCCATTGCAATCTCCTATGTTCGCTTCTCCATTGATTTTCTGGGGGAACAGATTTCAAATGGCAATCACATGATTGCAAAGCATCTGTCTACTGATTATAAATGTGAGTGGGTTGCCCAGTATCCAAAATGTGATCTTGAGATTGGGTGTATTTGTGACGTTTTATGATGACTGGAAGTGTTTTACAGACCATAAAGCACTGTTCTAAGGCTGTTGCAAATATGAACACTTGTTAACCAACCAGTCATAAATTGAGAACTATCTGCATAAGATTACAACTTGGACAAACTATTTCCTTACTCACAGAATATAATAGGCATATGTTTTGTTCTCTACATAAATATTGGAATTTCTTTGATATCTGATTTTTAAGTTTCTTTTGGGTTAATATCCTTTTGGTAGCGATCCTATGGAATACTTAATGTTTTGTTGGTTTTTTCTATTAAAATATTTTTCTTTCTCTTTTTCTTAAGATTCATGGCATAGTGAGTGTTTTTATTGTATTGTATATATGCAAAAATTTAAAAAAATATCCAGACATTCATTTATGTTTTATATAACATTTTCAGATCTGGGTTTTCAAATTAAATACATGATCAGGTATGTGTTTGTTGCTAATTGAGTATCACAATTTATAAAATATTCAAGGCTTTCCTAGAGCTAAGTCCAGGCTTACATGTTCAAATGCATATTCAGAGCTGGGTTTCTACTGGTTCTATCTGGTTATATAGAACCGTATAACTCCGCAGTGACGTCACGGAGCTGGTTCCATTGGTGTCCCGCACACATGAAGCACGTGCGGGCGCTTCATGCATGCGCACGAAGCACGACCCTGAGCAAACCGGTAGCAAAAAAAGCCGAACTCACGTCTGCGAACATTCATTAGTATTTTAACTTATGAGATATGTGTACATGCGATATGGGACTGTTAACTGAACTAGAACACGCATTACCTTAGAAAGGATGTGGTTTTAATCATTTATGTCTAATGTCACATAATTAGTTATGCTTTAGACTATAACATATAGCAAAAGTATGTGATGTATATAGCAATGGAAAAATATGGAAACTTGTCTAGCGAAAGAGGACTTGTTTGAAAACACACGTGCAGAAAAATGCAGTTTTTAAAATGAAATTTAGTTAGAATGAAATATCTTCAGAAGAACAAGGACTAATGCCTTGGCAAATAGCTTATAGAATAGAAGCATCAACCCACTCAGTTCCAGGAGCAATAGCAGAACCCCAATTAAATGATTGATGTGAAATTCTGAACAAGGATCCGAAGTTGCTGTGGTGCCAAGGTTACCAAACCTACCAGAACAATACAGAAAACTCTGGCTCAAGGAAGTCATTGACAGCATCTTTCAAAGTGGTCTTTATTAAAATCAATGGGTAGGCAGAGAAAGCAGCATAACAGATAGTTTTCTGAATTTCTTTGGAAATTGTATGAACTGGTTCATTATTATGGATGGCCTCACAAGCGTAAGAAGGTAAAAAAAATTCTGCCAAGGACATGAATATCTATCTAAATACTTTAAATGGACAAAATGGATTATAAGGGAACCTTGTATATTGGCCATGACATTATAACAAATGGACATTTTTCTTTTAACCCTGTGAAATATAATATACTGCAGCTTTTCCATTGTATTATGGGTTGCAGGCAGAGGCATTCACATTGATTCCGAGATTCAGGGTTTGAACAAAAGAAACATTTCTAAGATATATCTCAACAGATATAGAGTATCTTGTGGGTAGCTAGTTATTTGTTTTAAATAATAATAATAATAGAGGGATAGAAATTCATAGCTATTGTGGATGTATTCTCCATCACTTATTAGAACATAGGAAATGTCTATTGAAAGTAAATGTAGCGAGATTTAGTACTCATCAAAGAAATCTTATTTCTATAACTATAGCCAGTCCTTGACTGATGACCAGACATTTAACAACTGTTTGAAGTTACAACAGACTGCAGAAAGTGTGTGTTTATGGCCTGTAATTCACTTTTGGCCATTGTAAATTATCACACTAATCCTTCCATATATTTCCCTATTTCTAGCTCCAGTTTTTGTCAGCTAACCATTGATAAAATAAATCCCAAATCAAAAAAATATTTAGTTTCTTTCTTTTCTTTAATTATAAGTGTTAGCCTATCCATTTCTGCACATTCTAGTATTTTTTTTAAATCACCTTTTCATCTGTTGGGATTTATTCACTTTTCCATTGTTGTGCAAATGCTATTCTAGCTGCAGTCAATACATGTAAAATCAAATATACATTCTCTTTGTTATATTTGTTCAGTAAAATGCCCAACAAAAATGTCTTTGGTTTCAAGGCAATATGCTATTTTATATTTTTTTCCAACCATTTATGTATTTTTGTCCAATTTCTTTTTGCTTTTTGGCATGTCTACCACTTATGATAGTATGAACCAGGTGTCTGCTGGCATTTTCAACATTTTACAGATTTATCTGGTTAGAGTTAAACATTTTAATACTTAACAAATAGCTGTATGTGTTTTCTTTATTAATTTTTCATCTGTTCCTGTTAATATCTGATCTGTTAATTCTCTAATCTGTTAATTCTCTAATCTGTTAATTCTCATATATTTTAACATCCTTCTCATATCCAGATTTTATCTGCACATATTACCACCATGTTATCTCAGTCCCTTGGTGACCCATTTCCTGCTCAGTTTTAAGTTTCCTCTTTTCATTTAAAATATCTTTATATCTGGTAACATCCTCTATATCAATAACATTTGGATAAATCAGTGCCTCCATTGTGGAGAGCCAGACTGGTATTTTCAAATAATGTTGTTCTTTAATTTTCTCCCATACTAATAA
>JANHFT010006164.1:76129-106657 GCA_032467955.1 Pseudoxenodon macrops | reverse complement strand
TCCTTTTCTGTCATCCAGGGAAATATAATATTCTGCCTTTTTAATATTTCCTAGGATATTTCATTCCTTTAGGAGGGAGTTGGATAGTAACTTACTTTACTTCTGACTAGGATTTCATCCAGTGGTGTAAGAAATGTAGTCTTTTTTTAAACAACCCTTTAACCTCTTGCATTGGGGTGGAGCTGAGGAGACTGAATGGAGCTGAACATTTATTGGCTAGATGCCCTTCCTGATGCTTATGTGGAGCTCACAGCAGATATTTCCTCTTTGTGTCCATAGAGTGAAATATCTGCCATTACTTAGGATCGAACTCACAGCCTCCTGATTGTGAGGCGAGAACTCCACCTCTAGGCCAGCATGCCACCTGCAAGAAATATAGTCTAATGCTTAGAAAACAGTATGGAGATACAAAGGCACACTCACAATCTGTTAACATAGAACATTCCAACATAGAGAAACATTCATAAGATTGAATAGCAAGGGTTGAGGGAAGGTAAAGAACCCGTATTTTTAAAGCAAAAAGTTGGACTTGAAATTAGAATATTTGCTTCTAATATGACTGAGACCAGACAAAGATGCTTATGCTAGAAACTCCTGCTCTCAGCTGAGTATTGTATTATAGTTTATAGTTATAGTAATAACAGTTTCCTTCTGAGTAGATTACAACTCCTAATTTGCTCTTGTAAGCAGTCTTGCATTCATCCACATCTCCACTGTCTGATGTATTTGTCGACTTGGTTCTTCAGAAGAGGAAACATCCAAGGACATCCATGTTCCATGATTCCTTGAAGTGGTAAGGCCAGGAGTTTCCAAACTCTGGCTGGGGAATTCTGGGAGTTGAAGTCCACAAATCTTAAACTGTCTGAATTTGGAGACCCCTGGGTAAGGCCAAGAACAGCTATAGGAAAGGGACAGATTTAGAAGAAATGGAAAACAATGGGATAGGCCAGTGATGGATAACCTTTTTGCCACCACGTGCCAAAAGTGGGGGGAGCATCGGGGGTCATGCGTGTGTGCGCGCATACCCATAATGCAATGTGGGGGGGCCTGCACATGCGTGCATGACCCCTCCCCTGCTTTTGGCATGCGATGTCACTGTGGGTTTTTTGCCCTCTCCAGGCTCCAGAAACTTTCTAGGAGCCTGGGAGGGTAAAAACAGCCTCCCCCATCCCCCAGAGGCCCTCTGGATGTCAGAAATGCCCTCCCAGAGCCTCTGTGTGAGCCTTTATTTACCTCAAAATGGGCTGCGTGGAAACTCCTGGAAGGGAAAGGGGCATGGCCAGCTGAAAATCAGTTAGCCAGCATGCACATGCGCACTGGAGCTGATCTACAGCAATGGCTCCCATGCCGGATTATATGGCTCCACGTGCCACCTGTGGCATGTGTGCCATAGGTTTGCCATAATGGGAATAGGCCTTCCTATATTACTTGGCAGGTCTTCTGGGGCTCCTTGCCTTGACTTCCATTCAGTTAAAAAAAAAGCTTTCATTTGACTAGTGTTATAATAAATACTATAACTCATTGCCTATAACTCATTTCCTTTCTATTTATTTGGATGTGATTATATTCAACAAAATGGATGGAAAAAAATAGTGATCTACATTTGTCTGCTACATGCTCAGAGTGGATGCGCTGTCTAATTAGCGCTAGTTCAAATAAAATGGGATTGTGTGAATCAGACCTTTTTACTGATTTGAAACTTTTACTGTAACACAAGCAAACCAGACACTCCTTCCAATATCAGACAGAACTTTGTTCCATAGAATTTGATCTTCTCATTATTTTGGAGCAGCTTCCCTCACAGCTTGTTTGTTTGTTCCTTTGTTTGAAGGTGCAAAACATATTATTACCCAGAGAAGAAACATTAGAAGCAGAGGGATTTATTGCACGTTTAAAAGATATTTATGAAATTGTAAATTTCTTTGCCTGAAGATGGAATTGCCTCCTGAAAGGAAAACTTCATAATATTGCTCTCTCTCTCTCTCTTTCTCTTATGGCTCTATGTGATTTATTAAACATGGTTAGATTTCCCCCCCAGATTTTATGGACACAGAGTAGTTACATATGCCAGCCTCAGTCTCAAACTGGGAGGTTTATAATCATGTTTGTTTGAGTGCAGTCTAGAAACACACCCACACACCCACAAACACACAAACACACACAGACATGCACAGACACACAGACACAGAGACACAGACACAAATTCTGAAAAGTAACTAGGTGGTTATATGGAAACTTATCCTTGAAGACATTTTAAGTGGAACCAACATATACAAGGAGTTTAAGAAATGGTGTCACTGCATCAAGTCATCTGCCCAGAGCAAATATTGCATAATAATTGCATTTTCTGCAAATATTTTTTCACACTTTATTATTTGTGAATTTTAATACAAAGCTGATTTCATTTGTATTACCTGGAGATTTCAAATTCAGAATGATTTTATCTTTAATAACTTCCCTTGTAGATAATATCCAGTAGATTCACAAATCCTCTTAAAGATTTGTGGATACACTAAAAAGCCCATTCAAGAATATAAAACTGATTTTATACACAGATTGTAATGGGCTCTATTTATATTTTCCCTCATTTAACAACCTTTAGATATATAGAGGTTGTAATTTCCATAAGTTAATTCTACCTAAAGCAAATTCTGGGTAGCAAAATTATTTTTCTATGACCAAAACATCTGATTGGTGCCAGGTTAGAATAACAATTTTTTTTATGTTGTATATTTTCAATATTTTATGAAGCCTTTTTTCTTCTTTTTTAATATTTCCCCTTTAAAATGTATTTGGGCACATAAGTCATTTTTAAAAGGACAACTTTATAAATGTCACATCATTATATAAAATATATATTTAGTCATGTCTCTTTTTAAGGGAAAAAGTAGGTTCCAAAAGGACCTACTACAGCTAAATTGTAAGTACAAGAATAGTTCTGAGTTTAAAATATATATGATACAGATTAGCATAAATAAATGTTTAAAGGCTCATTTGATCAATAAAATAAATCTGGGCAGAGATAATTGCATGATTTATGTGATCTATGCCATTTGATTGCATTTCTAAAAAAAGATTGCTACTGATAGTGATTCTTTAGATAAATTAGTAACAAGTGTCTTTACCCTTCCCTAAAGCCTTATAACTTCTCAGTGTTATGGCCATTATTCACAGCTCAGACAAACTTTTCCAAAAATAATACCAACATGTTTACAGGATAGGACAATGGGTGCTATATTTAAATACCCATATTGTGCTTAGAAAAGAGCAGTGAGGTGGCCTAATGTGGTGGCCTAGTGGTGAATACAAATATATATATATAAATCTTAGGTAGCAGATGTTTTTCTCTCAGGGCACAAAGAGAAAACATCTGCTGTGAACTCCACATAGGTGTTAGGAAGGGCATCCGACTAGTAAATCCACTCACCCCAACTCTAGCCCAAATTAAGGGGCTACAGGGTTGTAAAAAGAGGAAAAAATGTGCTTAGAAAAAAATCCCAGGACATCTCATTGTTCTCATATGTATCCTTCATACAGATCAGAAATCCACAATATGGCAGAACATGGAAGAATATACTGATTCCAGATTGGCCGAAAGGAGCCTACATACTCTCCCTTTATTTATTCAATCTTTAGGCTGAGTATATATTAAGGGAAGCTCTTTGAGGGTGGTTTTAAAATTGGAGGAAGAAACATCAATGAACTCCACTGTGCAGTTTATTGATGCTACTTTGATAGCTGAAAATGCAAAGGAACTGCAAGTTCTAGTAATAAAAGTGCAGAAAAAAACCCCAGTGAAAAATGGGATTAAAATTAAATACAAAATACTGTAAATAAAACTAATAATACAGGTACAAAAACCAACCTTAGAGATGATGATGAAGACATGAAAGTGGTAGCTAGCTTCTATCTTTTAGAATGAATCATCAACAGTAAAAACAAAAAACAAGCAGGTAAGAAATTCACTGTAGACTAGCCCTTGATATTGGGCATTGGAAAAGATATTCAGATGCCAAGATGTGTTTATACCCACAAAGATCTGAATAATGCAAGTAATGGTGTTCCTAGTGACACTATGGAATCAAAAGTTGGATTATGAAAAAGCAAGATAGAAAAACCATTGACACTTTTGCATTTTGGTGTTGGAGAAGACTTCTGAGAATGTCATGGGCAGCCAAGAAGACAAATGAATCATTGAACACCAAGTTCTCACTTGAGTTAAAGTGACCATGTTCAAATATTCCTACTTTGAACATGTTATAACAAAGGCAAGGAATCTAAAGCTGGAAAATAGAAGAAGAGGATGACCAGCAGTAAGATAGGTGGTCTTGGTTACAGTAGCCATGAATACATCATTGAAAGACCTAAAGGACAAGTTTAAGGATAGATTGTCATGGAGAAAATCTGTTTATAGTATATGGTTGCTAAGAGTCAACATCAACTTGATGGCACGTTATCAATCAATCAATACCCTGAGAGAAGTATAAAAGATATGGAAATGTTCCATTTGACCATAATTCTGTATTTATCCTTGTGCATAGAAGATTCCATATAAATGATCACTAAATTATTATACAGGTAGTCCTCGAGTTATGAACACAATTGAGACCAACATTTATGTTGCTAAGTGAAACATTTGTTAAGTGAGTTCTGCCCCATTTTACAACTTTTCTTGCCACGGTTGTTAAGTGAATCACATAATTTTTAAGCAAATCTGCCTTCCTCATTGACTTTGAGACCCCAGGAGACTGCATCATAAATATGAATCAGGTGCCAAGCATTTGAATTTTGATCACATGACCATGGGGATCCCTGCAATAGTCATAAATGTCAAAAATGGTCATAAGTCACTTTTTTTCAGTGAGGTTGTAACTTTGAACAGTCACTAAAAGAACTGTTGTAAGTCAAGGACTACCTGCCCTCTCTTCTTCCTTGACTTCCGTATCTGTGAAATGACCAAACACATATTCAGCAACACGTAAACCTAAAAATCAGATTGTCACTTGCCAGGTAGAATTTCCATGGCAAAAGTAAAGTAGATAATGACACATTAAAAGTAAATCGCCACATGTAATGTTGTTGTTTTACTATAGTTCTTTTATAGATGCTCTGTGAAAACAACAGTAAATGTGAAAGATAACAGCTTGACATTTAATAGTGTCTATGGAATGGAGGAGAGAAGAAATAATAACCAGGATATCCATAAATGTTACCATGATAGCAGTGTAACTGGAAGGGCTATTTATTTGTTCAGAATTATGTTTTAACTGTTTGAAATATTGCCTTCTTTTCTTCATTTGATATATTGTTAATGTCTTAATGGCCATTCAAACAAAACATTATTTCAAGAAATTAGCCCCTTTTTATCCATTCTATTATACCTAGATTGCTTGACTTTGATGCTCATATTATCCCTCATCATTACCTTTCTTGCAATGAGATAAAAGATCAATGGAGAAGGAGTCAACTTTAGTGTACCTTGGCTTTCCATTGCATTATGAAAAGGTGACTGTCACTACTTCAAAATGGTGAGATAATTGTTTCAGTAAAAACAAGAATGAAAAATCCTAAAGACGACGAAGAAGAGTTCTCATATCTGCATATTTCTCTACCCTTCTAGAATTTGTTTTTCAATCCACCTGAAAAATGGTCTCCATAAATACACTTACAACTGAGGAATGCAGCTGAGAAAGTGGGGAGGCACTTCTAAAATCAATTTAAAAACATTCCCCCCCCCATAAAAATCCTTGTCGGGATCAGATATTTCTATTTGGAGAAAAGGAAGATGTCCTGAGAATGAGGACCCTAATAAGATGACTCCAGTGAAGATTGCTAGTCTTGCTGTGTTGCATTTTGCTGAAACTCTGAGAACAGCCGACAAAACAGAATGGCCATACGTCCTATTTTTAGAGAGCAATTTTCCATTTGAAGCACTCTTACAAGAAAATCTAACTTTTGAAAGCATCCTCTGTCTTGAGGAATCTCTGGTCTAAGCTGATTTTTTAAAGATAAAGAACACAATTGAAAGAGAGATCAGGAACCTTGAAGGTAATCAACAAAAACAAGTAGCTGGAAAGAAGAAAACGTTTTTCTCCTCTGTAATGATTTGTATTTTTTTTTTCTATTCAACTTATAAAAACTATTTACAACTATACACACAAATTAACATATGCAAATATTATGCAAAGAAGTATAAATCTGAATCACTTTTGGGAACGCATTTTCTTTTTGCAGACATGTGAAATGGCCACTTTATATTCAAAGTATGCGCTCTGTTGCATCTTGAGACAAATTGGGTTTTGGGAATGAGGACATCAGCTTGAAAGTATATAAAGCATAAACAATTGCAGAATGCAGAAGTAACTAAATATCCCATTATGTAACATACTGTATTTTGTAATATACTTTATGCACAAAGAGATGCACATGAACACTATATAGGCACCGTTATGTAACCATGTGAGTTTCTATCTGTCTGTTGGGTTTGATTCATTATTCACAAATTGATTCACTATGCAAGGAATTCAATGTAGATTTCTTCTGTACCTCTTTCCAGCAAAGCACTTATTGTAAGTTAATTTTAAGCTAAAACATCTCCTGCATGCTTGTGTGACAATGTGGAGAATCAGATGATGGTGATTATGATGGCCAGGATCAATCCTCAAAAGGCAAGGGAGTCAACATATGAAATAACTGGCGAAGAAATTATTTATACAATAGAATCATAGCTTTAGAAAAGGCCTTTTAGACCACTGGATCTATCCCTATGCTCATTGCAAATTTGACCATCCCAGACAGGTAGTCATATAGAGTCCACTCAAGCACATCTATGGAAGGGAGTTCCTTCACCTTTCTGGGTTCCACTATCATAGAATAAGAGCTATGCATATAGCAAGAATTGAATTCTATGTGACATCCTTTCAAATGTCTGCAAAGTCCACTCATATCTTCAATGTTGTAATCATGTCTTTGACCTCTTATGCCCCACTATCTAATTCAAGAAACCACTTTTTTTAAAGTATCTCTTACATGTTTAATTTTGATGGATACATATTCTGGATTCTGAATGTGTGTTTTCAAGAGCTGCTGGAGAGGGCAAATCATTTTTTTAAAAATAGGAATAACACATTTAAGTTTGCTGTTTATACATGAACTAAAGTGCATTTATGACCAAAATGGCACCATGCAAATTGGCAATGTATGAACAGTGACTGTGAGGGAAAAAAAATAATGCAACAGGTCATGTTTATCGGATCCAGATATTATGACCACTTCCTAAGTCAAGCACGGCAAAAAAGCAAACCACAATTCTCTCTGAGTTACATGTTTTATTCAGATCTGAGTAAAAAGAGATCCTCCCATAAAGCTGGGAAGGAACCACATACAATATTTCAGCAAGAACTTATACTTTATTTGGTTATGTAAGCAAGGAAACACATGCCGATAACATGGAAACACAAGTTGATAATGCAAGAACAGATAAACAGAGGAATTATAAAAAAAATTATCAGCATCACTTCCTGTAATCATTGAGCATAAGCAGTTTTAACAAATGTTATTTTATAAACAGGCAAGAGCAATTTCCTTTTCAACAATTTGTGCTGATTCTCCAACAAACTCCATCACCATTCGAAACTCTGTTATAGTCTTTGCACTTATGTCCTAATTCACAGAATTCGACATAAGAACTCACCTATGTTAGGATTCTGAATAACACAGACTGCTGGCCAAGAGCTGGGAAGGCAAGAAGGATGAAGTGGGCTTTTAAGGAAGAAGTCATGGCTGACTATTGACAGAAGCAATCTGCATTACAATATTTTGCTGCATGCTGTCCTTGAGTGCCCCTGGTTTCTATTTTAATCAATATTTTAGTAAGGTTTTATTGTGAAAGTCCTTCTAGGGCAAAAATGCATATTGTATGTACTACACATAGAACGTTATTCTTTTGGCTTCTTTAGCAGCATTTTGACACTCCAGTATGGATAACTGCTCCACACAATTGAGGTTGAGATGTTCTCTGCTTGACAGGCTTATGGAACTTCACTCAGACGAACCTCTTAAAAATAATAATGAACTTGTCAGCTAAAATAGTAGCTATTTGTTATTTTATAGCATGGGCTTTGCAGCTCTGCACAGTATCATGTATAGTTAAGAATGAGCAGGTCATAACAGCAATGTAAAACCGAAATGAGTTTACAGTTCCTTTTGCTGTAGTAAATAAATAATATTTTTTTTATTTCATCCTTTACCGTATCTTTTTAAAAGTGACTTTGGCTCTCATAAAAGGTTTCTGAATTGACAGCAGGGAAGATTGAAATTCTCAATTTATCCGCTGAGCAGAGAGAGTTGAGCAGAGACAATAATCCTTCAATATACCACAGCCCTGACAAGAAGTGACCATTTCTAAGGATAAGAGAGAGATGTAGGCAATGTCTCTGTTCAGTCCTTCACTTCTCTTCTGAGATTGCCAATAAAAGTAGAAAATAATGTCAGCTTCACCAGTATTTTTTTTTTTAAAAAGCTATGGGTAAAGAGAATGGATGCCATGCCCTATCGTAGTTTAGCTACCAGTACAATCAATCACATTTTCAACAGGGATAACCTGCAAGCAAGAACCATGGTCAACATAAATAAGACCATAAATTTTAATCTGCTGCCTGGATGCTTCTAAAGTTGCAAGCCGCCAATGTGAAAACAACATATTTTGTTCTTGTTCCTGCATTAAAAACAAAATGTGGATATTCTTGTCCTAGGAATATCTCTATCTTCTACTTTAATTAAAACTGCCGTTAAAACCATGCCTTAATTACCGAACTATTTTGCTTTGGTGAAAAGATCAGGAGAGCCAAATAAACCAAAAATCACCTAATCAAGTGAAACAGTCTTTGCCTTAGGATGAAAAAAACATGCTAAATTAAACTGAGGGTCCATCTATTTAGCATTCTGTCTTTTTCTGTGTTATTTATCCACAATTATTAATCAGCATATGTGGGTATCATGAATTAAAACTAAAGCATTTTGCTATTAATTTGGCTAGAACGTGTCTTCTTGCAGGTATCCCCTGAAAAGGGCTTGTGTGTGTGTGTGTGTAAAATCAATCACTGTAGAACACAACCTAGGTCAACTTTTCAAAACTGATATCACCAGATAATTTTGGAATTACAGTTCCTGACTTCTCAGTAAATATAATTAAAGTCTGATCATTCTGGGAGTAATGGTCCCAAGGAATCAGGAAAGCTTCATGTTAACAAAGCTATTCTGATTGTTAGATCCTATCTTAGTTGGGGTCTGAAATAAAAGTACCTTATATAATTAAGATAGCTATATCAGAATAGGCTTAATATAACCATGTCAAACTTAGGCTTCCCCAGATTGTCTCATATCCAAGGTAAATTGGTCTGGGAAAGCCATTTTTTTCTTTTCAAACCAAATTTACAGAAAATCCTATAGAAAAGAAAGAGAGAAAGAC
Organism: Pseudoxenodon macrops; assembly: GCA_032467955.1. Classification (NCBI taxonomy): domain Eukaryota; kingdom Metazoa; phylum Chordata; class Lepidosauria; order Squamata; family Pseudoxenodontidae; genus Pseudoxenodon; species Pseudoxenodon macrops. Next base: position 97,188 of record JANHFT010006164.1, on the reverse strand, counting down.
AACAAATAAGCATGCTTGCTTGCAATGGAAAGTCTCCACTTAGAGAACTAAATGTAATGGAACCACAACTCTGAATGAACTAAACTAATTCCTCAGTCCTGGAAAGAAAGCTTAAAAGTCTTAAAAATAATCCTTCCAATTTAGAAAATGAAATTTCTAGTCCAATACAGGTGAGACGCAAGAGTTTAGTTCTTCTTCATCTGCAGATGAGTTTGTTCTTTAGCTTATCAGAAACCTGTAAAGTAAAATAACTGAAAGCAACACATATAACTGAAAGCTTTCCCTGGTTTCAGATTTGAACACATTTAGAAGTTACAATGAAAATCAACTAGATGATATACAGTATATGGAGCCGTTTCCATTCAAATGAAGCAAGCTGCTAAGAGACTGGTGATCTGTTTCAGTGATGTGTGAAATTATGTACACGGCTAGGAAAGCAGAGGTGCCTGTTGAAAGGACTATTAATTGTAAAAGTCTCATCAAACTGCTCATCACTGCTGGCTGATAAGGATAAGCTAGCTGAACGAGTTAACAGTATAGAAAACCAGTAGCACTCAAATAAGCAATTGACTCAGCAATTATGGTGACAGACACACGGTTCATGACAATACGCTGAAAATGACATACGCTCTCTGGGCTGATTCAAGCTCATCAAGCCGTGTTCATTCTAAATTAAATAATAAAGACCACACAGCTGAAACTGGGAAATTCCAGGCCTCAGACCTATCTAACTCAAAATGCTCATCCTGGCTACTTGTATTCTCATTACTCTTGTAGCTTGCCTGCTGCCACTTTCTGTCAGTAATGATTGCATCCTTGGGAACATATTGTGCTAAGGCATTTCTTTATTATATGCACCGTCTTAGGGTTTAAGGCCTGGGTGGACATTTTCTTTTTCCAATTCTGATAGGCCTATTTATGTAGCAGTTTCCCAAAGGTGCTTTTTCAAAAAGCAACTGGACTTTGTTTTTCCTTGAAAATGTTTCGCTCATGAGAGATGGATGAGAAGTGAAACGTCTTCAAGCAGAAACAAAGAAAGTCCAGTTGCCTTTTGAAAAAGCACCTTTGGGATAATCATGACCTGGATGAATCTCCATAGACATTTACCACTTATATTATGTGCTGCCCTGCTGTCCACACCCCTACACCTCCCCACACACACATAGCAAGAGTTCTACAGGTGTTTATTCAAACTCCCCAAACTGGTCCTCAGAAAGCATTCCTGTTGCACAGTTCTGGATTCCAAGCTCAGTACATCAAGAGTCACTGAATAACCAAGTCCAATGGGCACATACAAAGTCCAGGAGAGCAGTCCAGGAGTCAAAAAGGCCAGAATACATAGCAAAAGCACACAAGGCACAGAATTGGGCACATTGCTCCAGCAATGCTCAACTCCTCAGGGTAAGGTTAAGTAGGCAATGCTGGTGCACCCTTCATCAGAGGCAAGGTTGCCTCCTCATGAGCAGTCTAGCTGAGTAGTGTTGTTATTGCCTCCTCACTGCTCTATGTGTCCTTGCATCAGGAAGAAGTGTGGACTTCACTTCCTCCTGGTTGCTAACAGGCAACAGCTGCTCCCAGTCCTTGTCTGGAGCTTTCTGGCCAAATTGCTGTAGTTGTGGTTCACCTCAGTCAGCCTCAGCTTGTCGCTAGTCTGATGACCCAGCTGAGGCTGCTGAGCCAATACACAACTACACACTTTCCTCTGCAGACTCAAATTTACCCTCCTCTCACATATGGAGAGGGGTCCAAGGGTGGATCCATGACACATTATCTGTTTTGTCTATTTCTTCACTTCCAACTGACAAAAAAAAATCACGTGGGGTAATTCTTGCTACCACAGTTGTGGGGGACATGAGAAAAGAGGGTTCTGGGCCATAAAGAGAAGATGCCCCTTGATCATTATTCCTTGCAAGGCAAGGGAAGTTGGTTCAATGGGGCAACTCACCTGCCTGTTTCTACCTTTGACTTTTCTTGTTGCCATCAACTTGCTTTTCTTTCTTTGCCTTCTTTGCTCTTCTCTGCCCTTCATGCTGTTCCAGTTCCTTCAGCAATTAGCAGCAGCCAGCATGTGTCCCTTTCTTTTCATGTCGGCACCCATCCTTGGTTGCTGCTTCATCTTCTTCCCTCTGTGCTTTTCCAGCAGAGTCCAGCCAGCCTTCTTTTGCAGAGCTGTGCAAAAGTGACCTTTTGAAATTCTTCGTCTAATTGGAAACGGTTCCCAGATTTCTCAAGGGAAAGGGGAAAAAAAATGCTCCAACAATTCATTAAAGCTTTCCCTTTAGTAGTAATGGTAATATTGATATTAAAGAACTCCAAAAGGTAGAATCAGTCCTTGGGGATTTAACGGAGGTGTGGGAATTAAAGGAAGCTGCAGTCTGCTGAAGAGAGAGGTCTTCGATGAAAGGAATGATATTCATTCATACCAGCATTAATCTTCATTCTTCATCATAGTCATCTTCCTTCTTCTCTTGCTTTTAAGTCCCTCCATTCCTCCTCAGCTATTTTCTCTCTCTCTGTGTCTCCTGCGTGTCCCAAATGTGTTTTTTCTGGATGACTGAGAGAATCTCCTTAGATGTTCTCCCCTGCATGTCAAATTATTTCCAGGTTGCCCTTATTTAAAATGACCACAGAAAATAAGTTCTGCAACATCTGTTAACAAGTCAGGAAAAAGCTGGTAATCACAAAATGCATCAACATTTGTTTTTTTTAATTTAGGAGCTGCAAGTGCTTTATTAAAATTCGATCACTCCTATATTGCAAAAAACAAAAAAAACAACCCACCCAAGTTTTTTTTTTTTTTTTGTAAATACCTAGATTATTAGCAAGGCTAAGGATTCTAAAGTCATTTACTTATTACCTAGGCTTCATTTGAATAACTTGTTTGAATTTAAAAAAAAAATCATTTTATTTTACTTTCTCTTATGCAGCTTTGCAGCTTTCAGTAAAGCTGGCAATTATCTCAAATAGCCTGGAAAACATGTATAGCTATTGAGAAATTGGCATTGTTATCTATAGTCTGCCTGATATGAATTATATTCAAAAGATGACGTTAGAACAGTGTCTCTGAAAACCTCCACTTATCTTGTACCTTCAAATTTCCTTTGGATTTCGTCCATTGTAAAATTGGAATCAACAACCTGATTCTCTTCTCTATAAATCAAGATAATAAAAGGCATCAAGAAGATGCATGCATACGAGTTTAAAGGCACTGCAAGTAAGGAATATGCCAATGGAAGTTCCCTGCAGGTGAGGGGAAATTAAACACAGCAAGATTTCTACTGCCTTCATCAGTGGAAGTGAGGGCATGTTTTTTTGTCTCTGACAATCATTAGGATTTGTGACATATCCTGGAAGTGATGATCATTTTTAACAAGCAGTTTTCAGATGTTTCTGTTTACAGTTTGAGTTGACAGGTTACTGATTTTTTTAAAAAGGTGACCAATTTGTAAACCCCTATTTATTCCCGCTGTCTCAGAAGGGGAAAAAAGGGCTTATTGGCATCACATACATCAGAAGTGGGGGGAACTATGACCCTTTTATGAATTGTGGACTTCAAGTCCCAGAATTCCTAAGCATGGTTAAGTCCACAAGTCACAAAAGGGCCATAGTTCACCATCCCTGACATAAAGGTTGACTTGATCATTTTATCTTTATAACAGCAGTGATTGACATATGCCATTGTTTCCTACTTTGGTGCAAACCATCTGATAAACTGAAACTTGCGCATACACGCATATAGACACACAGGACATTAGAGTAACCAGTTAAAATCTTTTTCTATCACTAAATAAAAATTTGCCCAACGCACTGATATCTCAGAGCTAAATAACATTTTTCAACTAAGAATTGTGTCAGAGGCACTAAATAAAGCTTTTGCAAATGAAATAGGTGCAGAAAGATGGTGGTATTCAGTGTCTAGCTGATCTCATCCTCTTATGCCTAATTTAACAGCAGACCTATTGCTGCTGGGCATTCCGGATGTGTCTAGAGATTGTGAGAAGGGGTTTTATGTGAATATATATATAAAAGAGTTCCTCCATGCAAGAAAATAGGTTTGATTAAAAGCTCCGTGGATATACAATGCATAGTAACAGCCAACAGTGATGCATCTGGTAGGCTTCTATGAATGTGTAGCTAGTAGACTTTAACTTATTTTTCCCTCTAACTTCTAAAGCAGAGGTGTCAAACTCGTGGAGGCCTGGATGCGTCATGTGCTGGCAACATCCATCCACATTTCAGCAAAGGGGGAAAAAGTCATAATATGTCAAGTGATAACAACATGATGCCATGAGTTTGACACTCCTCTTCTAAAGGGTGCTCATATAAATACTATTATGATGTGAAAAAGGCAATCATAAGTTGAAGGTAATACCCTTTCCCCATTATTGCACCATTATTCCCTGAAAAGCTGCCCTTAATTGATTTCCCTTGTCATATTAGCACGAAAGGATAAACAGTCAAGGATCATTGATAAAACAATAGATTTGGAAGGGACATTGGAGGGTTTTACTCCAATCCCCTGGCAGGAAGTCCTATACCAGGGCTGTCAAACCCCCCTGCCTGCGGGTTGGATACGTCACGTGCTGGCTACACCCACACCCAGTTTAGCGAAGGGGAAAAAAGTCCCGATAGGTCACGTGATGCCGCCGTGATGATGTGAGTTTGACACCTCTGCCCTATACCATTTCAGCCAAATGGTTGTCTGATCACTTCTTAAAAAACGTTCAGAGTACCGACAACTTCTGGAGGCATATATTGACAATATGAAGACTAACGTGATAATTTGTGAGTATTCATAAAGCCATGATGATGGTGCCGTAAGCATTCCTGGATATTTTAAAGAAAAAAAAAGTTTCAATTGAATAAGGATTGAATTTATATAGTGTTTGGAACTATGAGTGTATTGAAGACAAGCATGAAACCTTGCACAAATCGATCATGCTCTCTCTCCCTTACTGGACTTTTTACAGTATATATTCAACTCTCCCCCAAAAAAAGTTTTTTAAAAAATAAATTGCTCATGGATATATCTATGCCATCATTAGAGTTTGAAAGCTGTCATCTGTCACTCCCTGTCCTTATAGCTGTATAAGTAATAGATCTGTGAAGATCTGGCTTTAATTCAATTCACTGAGTCAGTTTGATAAATCAGATTTATTTCATTCAAACCATTAAACAACCAAATCAATTTGATTTTAATGAATTGATTTGTACGTAGGATTTGATTTCTAAAATCCATTTTGGACAAAATGTCAATTCTGATGAGTCTTGATCAAGGATGAAAGCCTGCGTTAACTCTGTCAAGGCACTTAGGTTGTAAAGTAAAATGAGAAACGGAAACAACGGCTGGCATTGCCAGATAAAAAGTGAAGCAGTTACACTACAAAGCACATCAATCTGACTTTGAGGTTTCCAGCTACAGCTGCCAGAAAATGGTAGAAAACTAGACTGCAGTCGTTTAACCCAGAAGCTCATCTCCATTTGATTGACGCAAGCTGTGAAAGCCCACACCAGCATAATAGTATTGAACTCAAAGGTTTAATAGTTCGAATCACAATGACTCTTGCTGTCAGACAAGGAGGGTCATCTTGGAGTGAAGGTATTTTTAGTATTATCATTTGCTCCTCCATGTAGGCTGGTCTCATTCACACACTCTTAGCCTGAGCTGAAGTCAAAGTATTTTATTTCAGCTATTGACCTGCCTTATTCTGAACAATTGTGGGTGCGATATTATTTCCAGAATTACATTATATAGCTGATCTGACCTAATGCCTTCCTTATTTTATGGAAAAATCATCTAAAATAATCTCTTATACCTCTGCCTCAACCCCCTTGAAGATCATTTCCACTAGATTCAGTGGAAAGTATCATTGTTTCTTATAAATAGAAAAGCAGAAAAGCTCTTAAACCTTTTAGTCTGGAATTTATCACAGGTAAATCACACAAAAGAAGCTACTGCCACTGAAATGTCATCACTTTTCCCCCTAAACAAATGGTTATAGACATTATTTATTCAAAGGTGTTTATTTTTTTAAGTAATATTTGATCACATTTTATGACATGTAGCAGAATTAATCTTATCATAAAGGCTACTTGCAAATTCCATCCTATTTTCTTAGGAAAAAAAGTATTTTTTCCAAATGCCATCAGAATGGGTTCTATATTACTCAATCTTGATCCAGATTCCAACATCAAGTTTCTCTGCAGACTGACCTGAACTAGTTCAATACTTTTTTTGGAAGTTCAGATTGTTTTCCAAACTTTAGTGGACTTGGCCGCACAATGTCAATATTATTATTATTATTTTTACAACTGATCAGAAAACAGGAAAAAGGAGATCCCCCCCCCTACTCTTGACAACTGAAGAAAACCTCAAGGATATCTGAAGTGTATGTGTTTAAATAGACAGCAAAATTTAAATTATACTGTTGATCAAATCAACCATCCATAGCTTCATTAACAAATGCTGAAGATATAGGTATGTTTTCCACAGCATACAAAGGATTTGCACTTTTATTTTTGTTTTCCACTGTATTCTCTAACAGTCCTGGAATCCAGCAATACATTTTCCTACTGCATTGTAGGAAACATTAGATTTAGCTGAATTACTAACTAAAATAGCAGGATTTATTTATCCTGGACTTTTAAACATACACTTTCACACATTACTTACTTTTTTGAATCCGCTCCATCCATCTTTTTGATCCTGCCTTGTTCATTTTCAGAAAAGTTGCCTGTGGCACATCATTCCAATATCAACATGACCCTTAACTGAAAAAGGTTGTTGGTGTTTTCTATAATGAGACATATGGCAGCTTTGTAACATGAGGTCTACATATATTCCTCTATGTCTTCTTTTAAAGAACATTTCAAAGGCTAGAGAACCAATGATGGTCTCTACATTTAATCTAGTCTGGGATACAAATGAATACTTTTAATACTTTTGAATTCAACAAAACTATGATGCCATTTATCTGTTTTAAAATAGGTAATCTTTTATAGTCCTTTCCAACCATATATTGAATAATATATATTAATTGCTTAAAATATTGTTTTAAACGCTTTATATTTTTTCTTCTCAGAAGCAGAGTTTTACTGTAATATGATATCATAAATTTGCCTTCACATAATCCTCATGAGGCAAGGAATGTAGGATATATTCAAGAAATATTAGAACCTAAGTGAGTAGACTTGCATAAAGCATGGGGGAAAAAGTTACTCCTATCTGTAATAGTAAATCAAAATCTTAGTAATATTATCCATTCCAAATAGTTTTTAAGTAGCTTATAATGTTACTATTTAATACTCTTTCTTAAATACTTTTTATTGCTTTCTGTAAGTCTCCCCTAAAGAATAGGGTTAAGGATTTATGAAACTCATTTATACATCAATTTGTCATCCTTTGTTTGCAGTTTATTAGTGCTTGGTTTACAGAGTTATGTGATGGAAACCTGTACACTATCCTGGATGAATATATAATATATATACTTAATATAATTTAATATAATATTAGCATATTTGTAGGATAAAAAAGGTTGCATATTCATCAGACTGGATCACCAATAGCAAATATAGTAAATGTCATTGCCTTTAAATATCTAGAGAGGTGCACAGCCACAATCCCAGCTCACAGAGCAAATTTAGTGAGATATGTGGAAGCAAGCTTGAGTAAGAACAAGACATTATACAGACATTAGAACCATCTGTCATTGGAAATTGTTTAGACATTACAGAGCTGCTTATGAGAGTTCATCAGAGATTCCAACTGGCAGGTGGTAAGCTTTATAAAAATTAAATGTGTAGTATTTACTTCTACTTTCCTTGGAAACTGCCTTGAAACCTAGGGAGAATAAATAGCTGCATGTTCTTTTGAAGGCTTGTTTCTACTTCTGCCATTTTATTCTCTGTCCCTAATATCAAAGGCAGCTATTTTTTTTCATAGAATGTCCCTCAGGATGTTATACTTAATATGAACAGATGCACCCAGAACCAGTAGAGCATATGGATATTATATGTAAGACATATGCATGCGTATCATGGTGTGAATTCCTCGTAACCAAGAGTATCTGCTAGGTGTCGCCATGTTATCTTGCAAACAGGTTGAATTAACATTTAAGTTTACATCACTTAAAGTGCCTTCCTGGAATACATAACTGAAAACATAGAGATTAGTGTTAGGTGATATCCTTTGTTTACCAAAAGACTTCAGTTCCATCCATAGTTCCATCCATAGGGCTGGGGAAAAAAAAATTGAAGTTACAGCTTTAGCCAGTTACTTTTTTTCACTCTGTTTTGCCTCTTAGAATTATTGTTGGAAAACATTGGAAAAAATGTATGCCATGTATGCAACCTTGAGCACCTGGAAGAAATGATGGATATAAATATAACAAATAAATTGTCAATTTCTTAGGAAAAATGTGTTGGTTGTTGAAAAATGTTGAACGGCTGTATAGATTTTCCATCTCTTCAGTTGCTTGCACTTTTTTGTAACAATCTTTCATAAAATAACTGAAACAGTTTTATATACTGGTAACCAAACAATTAGGGAAATAATAATCTTGCACTGTCTTTATTACACAGACGTTTTGTGCATAGAATCCTTCAAGTTGTTCTCTAGTCTTTATTGACCATCTGAAAAAGATATTCTCTTTGTAAAAATATATAGAGTACATTTGACAATATTTCTCAAGTTTACTCAGTGCTGGTTATCCTTTTTTTGTAGAATTTTAAAAAAGCAACCTATCTATTCCTGTCAGTGCTACATTTCATATAGGCTGTATATTTATTTATTTACAATCTCTACACATGTAACATTGGTGCTGACATTTCTTCCTTAGAATTGTCACATTCTAATCCATTCTTTACACATCAATAACATTATTCTATCTCCTCATTTTCATAGAAGTGGATTTACTGCTTCCCTATATCTTCATTACTGAGAGACATCTTCTTTCACTGAGAAGTTTGATTGCCAAGAATGTGTCAATAATATTTTACAAATGCTTGCAGTCAATATGACAAAATTAATTGGTTCATTTGAGCAGCTGCCAAGGGAATGTTAGACAAACAACAAACTAGAAGTATCGGGGGAGGAGACAAAGGCAGAAAATAGTTGAAACTCTAGCTTATTATTGTTTTTAGAAACAATTTAGAAATATGGATGCATTTTTCCTATGGAAGGGGATAATGTGAGTCCTAAAAAATACTCAGTGGAATAACAGTTGTGTCCATGTACCTATAAAGCAAATTGTTTTGAATCTACAGAAATATAAATTCACAGGTATGTAGATGAACCATTGTGACAGTGACAGAGCCAAACTATTTCCAGATTTAAAAGTAGTTTGGTGGCAATTTTTGTTGAATCTGGATATCATTAGTTCATCAAGTACAAAAGACAATTCCAATTTGCAATCCAGCTAGAGAACAATAAATATATTCTCTCTGAAGATGAAGAAAGAACAAAGAAGATCATGGCTATCCTGGAAACATGAAGGAATGAACAGAACTTATCTTGCTTCTAAATTAGGTCCAGGAGTATTTTTCCTTAATCCTGATTTGTTTTTCAGAGATCTTCTCTCAGTAGTGACACCATAATAGGCTCACCAAAAAGGAGAGAAAAGCATTTATTGGTGAGGAAAGAAGGAGTAATGGATTTAATGATTGACAAAGATTAGAGTGACCGCCTCCATTAACTACCATTGGATGCTCCAACCATCCAACTTTAGGATGAGGGTGGGCGGGGGTTAAAAAGAACATACATATTGAAATGGATCCTATTCTTAACATTTATTCTGACTTATTTCTCAATCTCTTTAAGGTAGGAGCAAGTTAACTGTTGAATAACCAATTTATTTTACAGAAAATGCCAGTAACTAAACACAGCTGCCATTCTCAGTCAGCTACAGTACATTTAGGAAAGAACTGCGTAACTTTTTAAAACCATCAATTCATTTGCATACTTGATCAGTCTTGACTTCTCTTAATTGATCCTACAGGTCTTCTAAAAGTGTATCATTCCCCCTCCCCCTCCACACTTTCTTCCACTTTTTCCATCATCAAAATATTTTCTAGTGACTAAAATCTTTTCATAATGTGTTCAGAGATGGATAATTTGAGCTTGGTCATTTGTGCCGTAAGTGAAAACTCTAGGTTGTTGTCCATTTGATTGTTTTCTTTGGTGTTTCCCTCTAACACCAAAATTCAAACACTCCTTTTATGCTGCTTCTTCAAAGTTCAACTTTCACTTCCATAGCGAGTCACAAACTTTTCCAAAAATAGCCAAGCATAATTTTTTTAACCCAACAAACTCTTCTGTCCCCAAACAAGTGTTTAAAGGAATACAGCTTTATAAATCCTGCATTAATTTCTATATCACTTATTTTAGAAAGATTAGATTGCTTGTCATAACAGGATAATTTACTTTCTTCATTCTGGTGAATAACTAGAAAGCGTAACCAGCATTTCAATTTTTAATATCGCATTACAGGGCAGCAGAGTTCTGTTTTTCTGATTCCTTTCCTAACTGGAAGAATTATCAGTCTGTTTTATTCCAGGAACAACTTTTGTTAGGTGAGGTAATTTCCCAAGCTCTGGATCTAGCCTTCAAAGAACAGCTCTAGTGGAGCTACTGTTTTTATCAAAGGGGAAAAATTGTTCAAACTTCAGTCCCAGACCTCTAAAACCAAATACATTCGCAACCAGTGACTTATTCAGAAAGTATATTATACTTCTTATATTTATTTATACCTTTTCATCTTAGGAAATGTGATTTCAAGACTGTCAGAAAACCGTAAAAGCAAAAAGAATTCATTGCTGAATTTGAAAATGTGCACCATATTGCTATAGATGACAGATGGTCAATTTTTTCCTCTAGTGAAATAAATATTATTTTGCCAGATATGGTCAGGAAAGAATGAACCAGATGTTAAATAATAGGAGAACCATAAAAAAGAGGATTTAAACCATGAACATTTTAAAAATGGAAATGGAGGAGTTCCTCAAAAACTTTTTCAAGATTCCCTGCTTCTTCTGGAATAATTGATTATGGAAAGAAATAATGCATTTGGTTTCCTTGCCTATAGACATCCTTATTGCTTTAAAGACTTTTCCTAAGACTTAAAACTTTTCAAATAGTTATATAAATTAGTTGAAATTTATATAACTATTTGAAATATCAATTATTTTCAGAATGGTTTGAGATGGATGAATCTGAGAATAAGGAAAAAGGAAAGAACTCCTTAACAATATTTTTCTGAAAGAGTTATTTTTCTGGTAACTTGAAAGATTGGTCTTAACAAGGATCAAGTTTTGTAACTCTTTGCTATTCAAGAAGGGTTTTTGTGTGTGTGTGAAAATAACTTATGCGTGCGCGCACACAAACACACACACACTGAGATTAGATTAGTCCAGTGCAGAGAAATTTGCACTGGACTAATTATTTTTATACCTGTATAGTTTTAGTCAGTCTGATGACATATTTACTTCAATATGTATTTAAATATGTGTAAAAGTCTACTAAATAGATAGTTGGTCATACAATTTTCTCTTCTAAATTGGATGGTTGTCTCTTCCAGAAATCTGTTGCCTTTTTTCTGTTTCATTTGTAGTTTTCGTGTTATTTTTTTGTTATAAACTCATGTTGATTTGGTTATAAGATATTCAACAAGTATAGATGAATATCTTGTATTTCACCGTCATGTCACCTTTTCACTTTAACAGTTGAGTTACCTTATGCTGCATTCATCCAGGTATATCAGTGTGATGGCACTAGTAGCATCTTTGCATGCCTCACAATAAAGTAATCTAAAAACCAAGACAATCAAAATTATACTAGGGTCATAACACTTAAACAACTTTGCATGGCATCATCCACATTTCACTTGGAGGAATATTCATTGTCAGTTCATTTCCTGAGTATGGCAGATAATTCATTGTCTCAAACTCCTTTTTGCCTTGCTACTACAAGACTGACACAACAAATATTATCCAATAAAACTATTTCTTGGACATTCTTAACCCCTTCTCTTTCCTTCCTTTTTAAAGTTCTTAACATCTTTTAATTGCCATTTTAATATATGTATATAAATATGAAAAATACACTTAATATATATTAAAATGGCAATATATAAGACTGCAATAAAATTTACCTACCTATCTTTGTGACATATATCCAATATGTGCAGACAAATTCTGATTGCTTCATTCCAGAAGTCATAAAGCCTAATAAGCTTTTTGCTTTCAAAGTTTGAATGTATTTCTGATTATCTCTGCACAAATTCATGGGCTAGCTTTCCTTTCCCATAATTGAATGGGCTTGATCCCATTGAAACAACAATGTCCCTAATATGTTTTGCCCAATTATTTCTGATGTTTTCCTGGTTACACTTAGAACTAATAAAAACCAATTCCCTCTTTTGTAGGCACAAAAGTGTCACACACTAATTTACTTCTGCTTTGCTGAATTCCTTGGCTGCCAACCAGCAGACACAACTTCATGATATTATTCACATAATTACCATGATGATTGATGGCTTTTTATCTTTGGTTTGGCTAGAATTAATGTTGTTAAACATTATTTCTAGAGGAACAAACTGAATTGCAAAGTTGGGCATGTTACTAGAATAATAAGTTAGTCTAATCTCTGGGAAAACTATAATGCCACTCAACTGCTGTTTCAGAAAAAGATATATGAAAAGCCAGGAGGTCAACATAATAAAAGAGGAATTCTACTGGCTACTAGTTTTAAGGTCCACATTTGTTATTACTAATGGAAAAGTGAGGGTAAGAAGATGCTTCAGACAGGTAATAATAGCAACATCTTAATGATAGGTTCAGCCACTCATTTCTCTCTTGGAAACTGATGGTTTACTTTCTGATCAGAACAGTCAAGAGACCATTTATATGCTCCTACAGAAAACTCTTGCTGTCATTTTTAAATGCTAAAAAAACTCTTGTCAATGAAAACTCAATGTTCAAATGCATTTGGAGGGTGAAAAAGAGTTGAGGATACGCACTGTATGTTTATTCACCATCTATGTAATTGGCTACACAAAGAATGGGAAAGCTAATGTTATTTTTATATTAACATGTGTGGATTGCTGGTAGCATACCAGCTCAAAAGTATATTTACATAATTGAGGTAGCAGGGCAAAAGTGGTAGATTAAATGGCAGAAAGGAAAAGCAGATTTATGGCCAAATTAGCATTTCATACCAGAGAGCATCTAATATCTCTGTAATTCTGATTATTTATTTTTTTCCACTTATTCATTTGATTTATAACATATCTTTCTTTGGAAGCATACTGTGTACAAATGGATAGGCTTGTATTATAAATGCCAAGTTAAAACTTCATCATGATTTGCAAGCTTTATCTGCAGGTACTATGGGCACAACATGGATATGGTAATGGACTAATGATTCTTGTGATATTGCTGGAATCGATAGCTTCTGTTTTCATTTTAGACATTAGTTTGCAGAGCAATAGTAAGAATACAATGAGACATAATTTAGAATTTTACACTGGGAAAAGAAAACAACAAAGATGGATAGCCTTCTCCAATATGCTAATCCATATATTAGATTTTTACTTTCATTCCCAGCTAGCCTATATCAAACACTTTTTATAAAAGGGTGTTACACTATTTACTTTCTAGTCCCATGGTACAAAGGGGTTCTGCTACATAATGTTATTAAATAATCATCAATTTTCTGTATTTTAAAAAAAATCAGAGATAGGATGATTGAAAAATGATTTCTCAGTTTTCAGTAAAGTTATTAGTTCCATCTTAGTTCCAAATCTGTAAAGATATAAGAACTAGCATGGATATCTACTAGAGGTGGGTTCTAACTTACCTCGCCACCGGTTCGCTTCCTCCTGTACTGCGTGGCCATGCCTCGTGGGCACGTACCATGCTCAGTACAAACAAATTACAAAAAAATCCCCCCAAAAGATGGTGATGCATGCACAGTGCCAGAAACTTAGCTTCTGCACATGCGCAGAAGAAAAAAAACCAGAAAAAATTCAAAAAACTTTCCCCCCAAATTTTCCCCAAAAATTCCCCAAAAATGATGGTGGGATCCATGGACCAGAACCAGTTCCATGACATCACCAACGGCTTACTACCTACTCTATAGAACCAGTACAAATCAGTAGGAACCCACCTCTGTAGGAACCCACCTCATATTAATAGTTTGAGAGAGGCTCAAAAACTTTGAAATAATATCCATGCAGTAATCTGTTTTACATCTGTAATTTTTGTACATTATTGTTCTAATTAGAAAAGTCATTTAATTCCATTAGTTTCAGTGGTATTTGGTCTAATTTATTTTGCTGTCAGAATCAACTTTGCATTAATATGCAAAAAATATTGTCTTGTTTTACTGTTTTATTATTATTTCCTTTACATTTTGACTTTCTGCTAGGAATTTAAGAAAGTACACTATAAGACATCCTTTTGTGTTATTCCCACCACAGCACACCCATGAAGTTGGTTGATTTGTGTTAGCCCAGCAAGTTAGCCCAGGCAAGCAACATAAACAGGACTGCTAGCTCTACATTTTAAACATATATTAAAAAAATCTTGCAAAACTGAAAGTATTTCCCCTCCTTTCCTTTTGCTGTCTGGAAAATTAGGAAGGGTCCCTTCTGAAACACTTCACTTGCCATCCCCCCTCTGTAAAAGCCGAGACATCTTTTACATCAGAGGTGGGTTCCTACCGGTTCGGATCAGTTCTACCGAGTAGATAGTAGGCTGCTGGTGACGTCACAGAGCCGGTTCTGCTCCGTGGATGCCGCCATCTTTTTTTGGGGGGGGGGAAATTGTTTTGATTTTTTTGAATTTTTTCTTCTTCTGTGCATGCGCAGAAGCTGGGTTTCTGGCACTGTGCATGTGTCACCATCTTGTTTTTGGCCTTTTTTTGGGGGGGGATTTTTCAGGTTTTTTTTCTACTGCGCATGCATGCGCCTATGAGGCTCATGTGCCCACAAGGCGTGCCCACGCGGTGCGGAAGGCAGCAAACTGGTGGTGAGGTAAGTTAGTACCCACCCTTGTTTTACATGGTGTTGTCTGTGGTTTTCTCTCCTGTTGCTCAAGGTCATTCCCACAGGTTGAAAGGTAATGACTCACCTAAATCACTTCAGTGAACTTTGTGATTGCCTGGAGACTTGTACCCAAGATGTTCACAGCACCAGATGCTGCCATCAGAATGATGAGGCAGCCATACACTGTTATGTCTCTTTGGGACATATCTGCAACTTCACAATGCACATGCAAATGAGCAGTCATACATCACGATGGCACAATGTAGAAACCGACCAACTTAACCCTCCTCTCCCCACTCCCCAGCCCCCAAGGACTTTATTTGAGACTTTTTCCATACCTTAACTATCACTGTTTCTCAACCTTGGCAACATTAAGACATGTGGACTTCAACCCATATATTGACTGAGGAATTTTGGGAGCTGAAGTCCACACATCTTAAAGTTGCCATTGTTGAGAAATCCTGCTTAATCATTTCATCACATTCCTCTCCATATTCAGAAATTAACATGAGGTGATTCATAGGCTTATTTAGAGAGCCAGCTGTCTAAATTGTGTGTTTCTAGTAAAGTCTAAAATGAAATCTCATTTTAATAGACTAGTGAATAGAAGGGATGTGAAGAGAACCAGTTTGGTCTAGTGGTTAACGCGCCAGGCTAGAAACCAGGTGATTGTGACTTGTAGTCTTGCTTTAGCCTTTTTCTTCTGCCATCTTCAATTCTTTGCTGCTTTTAAAAGCAAACTGTGAAGATAAACACAATTAGACTTTTTCACTATAGCAGTAACAACCACTGTAGCATATTTCCACAGCGGTTGGAGTAGAGAGGTGGACACCAGGAATAGGATGCTGAAATTCTGCTTGAAAGTGTGTGTGTTTGTGTTATTAATAGTTGCTATGAGTTTAGGAGACAAGGTACACAAATTCCCACACTGGGGAAAAATGGCTGCAGCAATGCAAAATAAACCCCCCCAGCTCAGATCCAGTTTCAAATAAATTGATACAGAATCAGAAATTATAATATGTGGCTCAGCTCCCCCAGGAAAGCGGATCTCATGATGTCTAAAAAATGTGGAGATGCCCTGGAAAGCCTTCATATACAGATAGTCAAATTCGGCTGATTAATGTAGGAAAACTGCTCTTCTAATATAGCGTTTATTCTCTTGATTATGCAGTACCTCATTTAATAAAGTGCTGAATGTGTAAAAGTCATTACTCACTCATATGGCAAAGCGGATTTCACAAGCTGCTGTGCTGATAAAGCAAAACTACTTTACAGAGCCCAAACTAATCATTAAAAAGTTCTTAAAAGGGAAGAAAAATATTACTGTATGTCAAGTAACATCTTTTTTTTTAAAAAAAGTTGCCTATTTGTATCTTAAGAGGAACAAATTGTTTGACTTCCTTCCTATCAAGTCACTTTATTGCTTACAAATATGGCTATTACTGGTAAGCTTCCTGTTTAAGGGCCTGATTGTGACATGAGAACATAAACTTGAAGTACTAAATGTGCTAGTAGAAGAGACCTAGGGTAACTCTGGGAGTCATCTGGTCTTAATTTAGAGAAACCTTTTTCTCCAAATGATTCGTCAGACTCCCAGAGTGATTTCAAATACAGTTATGTTCCTTTAGAAAAATAATCCAAACATGAGCTGTACCCTAACGATTACATTGGGATCAGCTAAAACGTACAAAGAGCTGAGTTGAGTTTGAGTGCTGGTGACCTCCATGTTGTTTTCTTAATAACAGTATAGAACTGGTTACTGCCTTTTTCCAGGATGTTTATTCAATTTTATAGCACCAAGATTTCCTGATGGTCTCCCATCCAAGAACTAACCTTGCTCCTTGGTGTGATATAAAAAAGACAATACTATACAGTGAAGAAGTTGCTGGTAGAGGGCATGATACCACCACCACCACCCAGCGGCAAGTCATTGAATTGGGACAGACAAGGTTTGGCATTCAGGTTGGTCTCCTTTTTGAAGGTGACAGAGTCACCCAAGTTTGAATTGGTTCCTGTGTATTATTGAAATACAGTATGACTTCTCACTAATATCCTGGAGGAAAATAGAAAAAGAGCAGATCTCTTCCCTCCTTTAACATTAAGCCCTGTTGTGTTTATTTGTGTAGCATATTGAATGAACTCAAACTATGAGTATCCCATGGACAGAAACTCATAAAAACAATGACAACAAGAAGACAGAAGACCAAGAAAATACAGCAATTTTCTATGAAAAAAGTATATTTGAAGCTATATATTTGAGGTGGGGGGAAATATTAAGAGAGTATAATAAAGGATGATAAAAGTTTAGGAAATATTTTTAACAGTGCTGTAAATTACAGCAGATGTTGTTCAAAATTAACTTGCGCTAGAATAAAAGAGGTTCATGAGGTCGTGACTCTTTCTGATAAAAATCAGAAAAAGCTCCCATAAAATTTGCGTATAAAAATAGAATAATGAGGATAACCTGTATAGTTTATAAACAAAACAGATCCATTATCACCATTACTGTTTATTGACAAGAAGAATACAGAAAGAAAAACAAATTAGAGGATTAGAAATTAAGAAGGAAACGTATAAATTACAAGCATTTGCCGATGACCTGGTAGTTATAATAGAAGAGCCACTACATTCCGGCCAATGTCTTTTGGAAATATTGGGAGAACACGGGGAGGTTGCAGGATTAAAAATCAATAGGGAAAAGACCAAAAATGATAACCAAAAATATGTCACCATCACAGAGAACAGAATTTGCAGAAAGATTAAACTTTCAAATAACAAAAAAAGTCAAATACCTGGGAATAGTTTTAACGGCAAGATGTATAGCAATTAAAACTGACAATTATAATAAATTAAATGACCAAATAAAGATGGATTTGGAAAGATGGGAAAAGTTGCAACTCTCCTTCATGGGAAGAATTGCAACTATCAAAATGACCATACTGCCAAAAATTCTGTTTCTATTTCAAAACATACCAATAAAATTGGATCAAGAATATTTTAAAAATCTGACCAAAATGATAACCAAACTTATCTGGCAAGGAAAAAGGCCTAGATTCAAATTAAAATTACTGCAAGAAGCAAAAGAAAGAGAGGATTTGGCTTACCAGATTGGGAAAGTTATTATCAAGCCGCCACTCTCATATGGGCAAAAGATTGGATAAAATTAACAAATAAGAGGTTATTAACACTGGAAGGACATGATTTGCATGGGGGGTGGCACTCATTCCTATGGGACAGAAAACAAAAAGCCCACCAATATTTCCAAAGACATCATATTAGACATGCTATTCTCACAGCATGGGTAAAATCAAAACAACAGATATACAGGGAAGTTCCGAGCTGGTTTTCATCATTAGAGGCACTTGTGCATCCAAAATTTATGAATCTGGACATCTTAAATATAGAAGGGGATATAAAAACCAGGAAAGAACTACAAGAGGAAGGGATCGAATTGGAATGGTGGGCGTATTTACAGATTAAATCTCGCTTCCAAAAAGACAAAAAAGAATGGGGCATACAAAAGGAATTAATTGAATTATACAAAATTCTACTAGGGCCAGATGAAAAAATAATTTAAAAAAATTATCATTATTTATTAGATTATAAAATGATGGAAGAACAAGTCAAAGAAATGATGATTACATGGGCCCAAAATTTTGGATACAACATCAACCTAGATAAGTGGCAAAAATTATGGGACAGAAACAGGAAAGTAACCTTAGCCACGGCGTATAAAGAAAATCTTTACAAAATGTTTTATCGGTGGCACCTCCCACCAACAAGAATTGCGAAAATGAACAACAAACTGTCAGCACAATGCTGGAAATGTAAAACAATGAAAGGTTCATATTATCACATGTGGTGGCTATGCTCAAAAGCAAGGGATTTTTGGCAAAAGATAAAAACATGGCTGGAAGAGATGCTACAAAAAAGGGTGGAAATGAAACCAGAACTGTTCCTACTTGGAATTATCAATGAGAGCTATAACAAAGGACAGACATACTTAATATTGCATATAACAACGGCAGCCTAATCAGCTTGCAAACTGTCCTGAAGCTAGGAATCAGGGTGAGAACCCTGACCCAACCCATAAGGTTCAAACAGGTTGACGGATCGTTGATAGGGGGAGCCCCCACCACACTCCTCACTGAGCCAGTAAGGCTAAAGATGGGCAGGCACTGGGAAATCATCTGCTTCGTGGTGGCGCCAATAATGACCGAAGCGATGATCCTGGGACTGTCCTGGCTAGACAAGTGAGCCCCCACCATCTGGTGGGAAGGGGGAGAAAGAAAGTTAAGGCTAGGAATAGGCCCTCTCCCCCCTGCTTCAACTCCCAAAAGGGGAGTTGTCCAGCAGCTAAAGGACACAAAGTGAAGCAATAAACCAAGAACTGCAACAGAACAGCTCCCAGGAACCACCCTTGATTCCCAAGGAATACTGGGACCTCATAGAAGTTATCAGTGAAGCAGAATGCAACACGCTGTCCCCTCACCGGCTCACCGATTGCACGATAGAGATTGTGCCAGGGGCGAAACTACCCAAACTGAAGCTGTACTCCATGACCCCTAGGGAAATGAGTTAAGGGAGTACATCAATAAGAACCTGGCAAGAGGGTTCATACAGCCAGCGAATTATCCAAGTGTGAATGTCACAAGTGATGGCGAACCTATGGCAAGCATGCCAGAGGTGGTACGCAAAGCCCTCTCTGTGGCTATGTGCACCATCGCCATGCCAAGTTGCTTTCTGACCGACAGCAGGCTTCATGCATAGATCACAACACCCTGCCCCATCCCATTTGTAAAAAAACAGCTGAACCGTTTGTTAACTTTTTGCCCCACTGGCTGGCCCTGCCCCTCCCCACCCCTCCTTATCTTGTCTCATTCACCTTGGCTGCTCACCAGAGTCATGCCCGCCACCCAACTATACTTTGGCTGCTCTCTGGTTCCTCGCTTGCGCCCGCTCCTTGCTTGCTTGCCATCACTGCTTGCCCGAACCATGTGGCCCAGGCCCAGCTGCTCCTACTCCTTGCCCGCTTGACTGCTGTCACCTACCTAGTTTTTGTTAAGTTGCTGTCTATCTGAGTGACTCTCCCTCGCTTGCTTGCCATTGCCACTCAGCCGGACCACACGGCCCAGGTCCAGCTGCTCCTGCTCCTTGCCCGTTTGCTTGCCGTAAGCGCCCCTATGCAGCCACAGGACATCTGCCCCCTTGCCAGCCAGAAGCGCTGCCACCAGTTGCTCCCCTGCGCCCGCCTGCCTGCCTCTGCACCTCCCAGTGTCTTTTAACAATGCTGCAGCCCCGGGAAGCGACCATGAAGAAGCCCAGCTCTGTGCGCTGCACCTGCAGAGGATTTCGTGGCTGCAACCCCCAGCAGGGTGCTGGCTCATCTCCTAGAAACTGCCCGTCTGCAGCCCATGCCACCGCCAGGAAAGGCCCCGAAGCTGTGCTGCCTGAGATCCATGTGGGCTGCCACAGGGAGGGCAGGCATGGCTGGCTGGCTGGCTGCTGCCCAGAATGCAAGGCTGGCACAAGGAGAAGGAGCCGGCCCCTAACCCACCTGCCTGCCTCCACACTGCCTGGTGGCTTTTAACAATGCTACAGCCCCAGGAAGCACCCACGAAGAAGCCCAGCCCCACACTTACTCAGGCACCGCACCCGCAGGTACATGGAAAAAGCTAATTTTTCTGATCTAGAAACAGAAGTGTGGAAAAAGAGATGAAATGGGTCATTCTCAACACAATATCTAGAAATTTTAAGTGTAGAGAATGCAAGAGTTGAGAATGACCTATTTCTTCTCCGTAGTATGTTGAGGTAGCCTCCAGAATGGGTTAACTTTGTCCTGTCTTCTGATTGGACCAAGTCTTTAGTTGAAAAGCCCGCCCCTGTTGCTAGGCAGATCAGCTTTTAACTTGGTCCTATTCGGACAAGACGCGTTTAGCCGGTGCTCCAGACCCTTTCTCTAATAACTTCTAATTTCTCTACTAAATTTCTTCTCTTTCTCCTTCTGGCTTTTCTTTC
>JANHFT010006164.1:46183-65379 GCA_032467955.1 Pseudoxenodon macrops | reverse complement strand
GAAAGGAAAGGAAGGGAAGGGAAGGGAAGGGAAGGGAAGGGAAGGGAAGGGAAAGGAAGGAAGGAAGAATGGAGTGAGAGCTAAGAGAAAGTTGTGACTGGACAAAGTTGTTGAGATCTTCAAAACCTGAACAGTTCGGTAGGGTTTATATTGCCATCTGTTGGTGAGCTGGAGTTGGCACCCAGATATTGTACAATAACTTAATAAGGAAGCTACACTGTGACATGCAGAATAGGGGAAAATGCTTAAAAAGTTGTGCTCTGTTTCTGTTACTGAGCATCAAATCGTCATTATGGTATGTATTGGCAGCCAACCTTTGTTCATTGCCATGTCCAGGGCAATCTTAGTTCTGCAAGCAATTTGGCAGCTTTCCAGCAGCCACAGAGGCAATGCTGTTTTCCAGTTCTATGCCATAGAGATTATCTGAGAAATACACAAACAGCACGAGTGACCTGTGGGAAGCCAGACATTTATTGTTGTTAATTCTGCCACCCCAGGGCTTCCACATATTTTCAAAGGCCATGGCATTCAGGAATGTAACTGATATAGCAGCACCCATTTAGGAGTGGCATAGATAGAGAGCCCTGTTATGCTGAAAAGAATGGAATAAGGTCCCTTTAAGAAGATAACTTAGAAGGAATTTCAATGAAAATGTACAGTTTGCAGATTTTACTACACTATAAAGCATATTCAAAAGGCTGTGCTTAGTGCATAGGACTCTCAATTTCTGTAAAGATTAACTGATAGCAGTAGCATCTGCAAATATGATATGATAATATCATCTTGTACATGCTACAATAAATGCTTGCAACATACTGTAATAGCCTCAACAAAAACAGAATTCAGAAGAGTAGTATTGTACAGTCATAGCTAGTGTACAATATATGCTTTATAATGTCAATGCATATGTAATAAACTTCCCTGCTTCTCTCCTCACCATGGCGGATAGGGAATTTTATGTATCTCAGTGAGATTTGCAATGATGCATACACACTGAGTGTTTTGGAAATTAATGCATTATAATCTTTGACAAATTATGAGGTTTTCTTGGTAGGAAAAGGCTTATGCTTCTGAGCAGAAGATCCTTTTCCTCTAATTAAGTTGTTGCCACTGTGATTATGAATTAATAATATCAAACTAAGGACTGACATGCAATCAGGCATCTTTTAGAAACCACTGCAAGTCCAGAAAGATCAGTGTGACATGGTCATGTCATCATGCACCAATCCACATGCAGGTTGCTGAATTCTGAATGCCAACAAAAGTTTCTGGGTGGTTATCAAGACAAAGACGATCTTATAGTAGCCCAAATTAATGGTGGTTAGGGTAAAAGTCACTGTAGCAAGAACTCTTCAAAGAGTAACAAAGATGACTTTGCTGGAGATGTGCAAGTTCTGTTGCCAAAACAATAACAGAAATAACATCTCATGAGATGCTTCTCCATTTCACATAACAGGTGGAAGGAGGTACATCACAATCAGATTTGCAAGATTCTGTACTATAGCCATTCTCAAAGTAGTTTAGCCCTCCAGTGACTTTGATCCCTGATCTGGTCTACCTGACAGTCTTCCACTCCAGGTAGGGCTCTAATTGGTCCTCCCAAGGAAACTTGCCGTGGTGAGCTTGACTCAGATAGGAGGCAAGGGAAGCTCATTTCACAGTTGCTGGACAAATCACCACCTGAAGAACTACAGATGTTGAGACAGAGCTGACTGACAATCAACTGTTACCATTGGTCTATAAAGATGGCAAATACTCTCAATGCAAGGGCTCTCCATGCAAAGAAGACAGCAAAGCTAAAGTGCTCTATGAAAGTCCATGCAAGAATTGAACTGGGCCAGTAAACCACACCAGTGCTGGTTCTATTTAAGAAGTGCAGCAAACCCTTCCTTCTCTGATGGTATCAATTCATCCAGCATGTCAGACCTGCCTCAGTTTGAACCTCTACGTTAAAAATGACCCTTAACAGTATTGGGTTGAGAAAGGTATGATTTACTAGAAGCCAAGTGAAATACAGTAGTGGAAAATCAGAACTGAAATTCATGCACCAATTCCCCAAGTGAAAACTTTTCCATGGTCAGGCACATCCCCTTGCTGTTCTCTCCCCCCACATTATCTGATCAATCTCCAATGAGATATTTTTAAAAAAACAGCCATCTGATTGTAGGCTGGCTTGCAGCTTCTTCTCATAGCAAAGTGACATTGAACACCATCTTGAAGAACCACTTTCACTTTTGTAAATTTTCACTTTCCCCCCAAGAACTTCTACTTCCTTTCACCCTGCCCCCCCCTAGGGTTCATGGAAGACTCTCGGACCAAATGGCAGTTGTGAGGTGGCAGTTCTGACAAAAAGTCTATGCACCTTGTCTCCTGAGTTAAAGTCCTATGATTTGGCTTTGAATCCAATCTATCTTACAAACCTCTCACAATATTTGTCACTTGGAGTTAGCCTTCACTGCTTTGGATTTGGATTGTTTTCTGACTTACCATATTTTTCGGAGTATAAGATGCACCTGAGTATAAGACACACCTTAGTTTTTGGGGAGGAAAATAGGGGGGGGGAAATCTGCCTACCAGGTATTCATCTGGATAGCGTTCTTAGTCTGGTCAGCTTCAGCACATTATTTTATCCCCTGGTTAGGACTGAAAAGAAAGCTTCTAAAGCACAGCTGATAGAGAGAAACAACAAAAAAAGGCTGCAAAGTTCCGATGATCTTTAGCAGACCTGGTTAGGTCTGAAAAAAAAGGTTCTTCAGTAAAGTAGCAATGAAAAAAGCCTGCAAAGACTTAGGTCTGAAAAAAAAGTTCTTTTGAAGGAGTAGCAATGAAAAAATCCTACAAAGATCACTTCACTTTTCACTTGCCTCGTTAGGTCTGGAAAAAAAAGCTTTGAAAAAGCTACATTCGGAGTATAAAACGCACCCAAATTATCAGCCTCTTTTAGGGGGGGGGAATGTGTCTTATACTCCAAAAAAATATGCTATTCCTCACCATGTGTGCATGTGCATTTGTACTCTTACTTTCTCTACCAATTAAGCATCTAGTTCACAAAATTAGCATTGAAAACCTGTAACCACTTCTTCATGTATTTGTGCAGCTTTGGCCTGAATCAGGGTTAGGATTTGGCTTTGGCTTCCACCTGCCCATCTAGCAGGTAGCCATGAATCCAGGAGGACAGTAATGTCATGAACCTGATCTTTCATGGGTAGCACCTCTCTCTTGCAAAATATCACCAAAGCTGACAGAAAATTGTGAAGGACCAAGAGAAACTCTGCATCACCTGAATTCAACTTTAGACTATTTTGTAACATCCAAATTCTGTTCAGGTTCTGCATCTCTAGTCAGGGCTTGGAAGGATAATTGAAACTATATAAGGACATTTGGGATACAGTACTGTCCTTTGATGCAGTTGATCCTGAGGTCCTTCATCTGAGAAGTTTCTCCAGCTTAAATGTATACAGTACCATGATTGTCATTAGGTATTTCTATCATTTAGGTTTACTTAGATTTTCTTAGATGTGTTGCTCTAGGTGGTGCCAATTTGTACATTCACACCATCCTTCCTTCTTCCTCCAGATGGCTAGCTTTAAAATCTGATAAGGCAGATCCAGAATGAATTTATGCTGGGAAATAGAAAGTAACTGAGAAAATAGAGAATAAGCAGTTACTTTAAACACATTTAATCCCTAAAGAAGGCCTAAAAAGTATGTACAATGGCACAGAAGAAAATTAACTGAAGTTGAAGCTGCCTACCATGACAAATATTATTTGGAGTAGCACTACATCAACAATGATAATCTACCAGAGTGAGTGATGCCATTTCAGTTCCATATTTAAGACTGAACTCTCACTGAAAAGGACCAAATAATCTATATCTGTATCCACAAGATGTGCTTAACAAAAGATGTGTTCAAGAATCCATCCCAAGAAGGGAATGTTGCCAGAATTGCTGGATCTAATAAGGGTACATCTTCATCTCCTCTGGCAGCACTCTTTCTGAAAGTCAATTGATGCTAACTTCTCATATTCAGCCCATCATCTTCCTCCAGTTCTCTCTAGGAATCAAGGCACAGGCATAACTCTTTGTTGCCATTGAATGATTCTCCAGATGTTTAAAATCCAGTTATGGTGTGTCTATAGCTCTTCAGTATAATGCTGAAAACCAGAGTATTCATATGTAAGGTGTATGTGTTTGTGTGTGTGTGTAATATAACAGAAGCATCATTGCATCGTTGCATGTATGTTGTGATGTCCTCCTATTGTCATGTTGCATTTTGTCATTTTTTCGGAAAGCTCAGCTGCTGGAGATACTTTTGAAGTCAATATTTGTATGCTTGAATTCATTATTTTTGCAATAATCTAAGCTTAAAGGCATTAGATCAGGGGTGTCAAACTTGCAGCCCAAAGGCCGGATGCGTCATACACTAGCCATATCCACCCCTGTTTTAGCAAAAGGGAAAAAGTCGCGATACGTCATGTGACGACAACATGATGATGTGGGTTTGACACCCCTGCATTAGATGAATACATTTCTAATGAAAAGTATCACTTAAAAAAAAAAGGAGGATGAAACTCCTTTGATGAAGTAGAGACTTGCGAAGCAAAAACAATTAGTCATCTGTTTTATTTTTTAAATGTGCAGCTTACATTAGCTCTTCTTTTTAACACCTAGCTATATCAGGTGGATCACACTGATATATCACTTCGATTAACTTAGAGAAGTTGTGAAAAGGCAAGTGATGCTTAATGTCATTTTAGTACAAATGCCATATAAGCAAAGTTAGAAAACAGCCATTCTGTTTTAAAGAATACCGTCCTTAATTCCAAATATAAACGCTTTGTGATTGGCTAAATCAGAAAAGTATCTGGAGATATGATATGTATGAAAAATCATGAACTCATACACAAGCTTTGGTCATCTTTTAACTAAACACATGCAAACACCCTTTTCACTTTTGAGTTTCTTCACTCTCAATCAATAGGAGCAGGAAAAAAATGCTAGATTTCCCCCCCCTCCTGCATGGACAATTATAAACAAACACTCATATTTTCTACTCATTATACATTCCTCTTTAGTCTATTTGGAATTATAGTTTAGCAAAGTGCTGAAAATATTTTTTTCCCCAGGCTAATTTTACTTTAAAGTTCCCTTGGAATATGGAATGATTGAAGAGACAGAATAAATCCTAGGAATTTACACAGACATAGCAATACCTTCATTTGCCTTGAGCTTAAACCTAAGTGTGTGTTTTTACTTTTCTATTTGGAAGCTATTGACTGAGCTAATCTGCTTCCTTTCAGCTGCTCTGAGGACACGCATACATTTATCAAAACTCCAATCTTCATAGCATCAATAGTTTTATCAAGATCATCTTAAAGTCTTAGCATTGAGCAATCATTTGATGCTTTTTTTCTATTTTCAGGTATGAACTTACTGTAAAACTTTCACTGACTGTAGTGAGTTCTGAAATTATTTTTATGCCACTCTTATAATAATAGAAATGACACTGTAGCATTTAGGATTTCTCCCCCCTGAGGCTAGTTTAATTTGGAAAGATTATCAGATCATATTTATTCCAGTTATCTAGAATAATCCAGTTATCCCTCAGCTATCAGAATCATATCACTTTTGATAATAGAGCATTAATGCAATGTTGTTTCACGCATTAAACTGGGAATACATCAAACAAACTGTATCTTGCTAATTTCAATACAGCGTTCATTCATTTCTAGCTCATCCTGCAATTTTTTTTAATGGATTGCATCAAAACTGAATTTAGATTCCTTAGCAAATGAAATTCATGTGTATATTTTGCTACTATCTGAACCTTTATCCAAAATAAACATTTTTGGTAAGAATCGTATACATAAATCATGTAACTCCCCAAATATAAGCTTTTTTTGGCATAACATTTCCCTAAAGGCATGAGCGGTTTTTGCATTCAATTTTCTTCAATATATAATTTTTGTGCACATTTTTTGAATTGTGATTTATATGTCTGTTGGTGCCACAAAAATTCTGCTGTGACATATCACATTATAATCCAGGGACAGATTTCTTTTATACCCGACTCAGAAGTAATACTTTAGAATTGATTTATTATCAAGTAAGTGTAATATAGGACCGAAGACTTAATTTTGTTCTGTGATAATTTTAATACTATAATGCAATTGTCAAGTATATGAGGTAGATGTTCTTCACCCTAGCATGTTTTAATCATATTTTCACCTCTTGAAACAGATAATAAACTTTATGAATCACCACTTATATTATGTAATCTAAAACACAAGATAAAACAAAACATACAATTCCAAACTTTGGAAAAAGGTGATTATAAACCTTAAAATATTTAATTGGAAGGGAGATTTCAAAAACAGATTTTTTTCTTGGGTGATTCTGAATGTAGGGCTGTTAAATGTTGTTAATTCTAACAACATTTTCTATTTTTGAACTGAGGTAATGTGGGGAAAGGCATATAAAGCCACAGTGGCTGAGGTGCTTACATAGGCAGAAAATGTATATGATGTTAGGTCAGCTGTTAAACCTGGTTTCAGTTTGTGGATACTTAAATATTTATCTTTGTCAAGACTTGCCAATGCCCATTCTCACAGCATAAGAATATGTTTTCTAAATGTCCTCCCCCCCCAGCTTTTTAATTTGTACCTTTTATGAGTTCTGCAGTACCATCTTTCCCTGGAATTGTATAGAGTATAGATGCTCTCTGCCACTGTAGTGGAATCCTTAGAAGACACAGGTTTATGACACAAGCATACCAACATATATTGTGAAGCAGATTTTCCCTTAAAATCTGTAGTGCCCCACTGCCCTAATACTCACTCAGTCCTATATATCCACTGAATAGCCTAGCACAGCGATGATGAACCTTTTAGACATCGTGCCCAAATTGCTCATACGTGTATGCCCAAACTAAAAAGTGCATGTGTGGATGCGTGCATGCGTGGACATGCATGTGCAGCAGAGACCTGAAGACCAGTTGGCTGGCAGGAGGCAGGGCATCCCAACACTGGCAAAGTGACAAGAGGTAAGATCTTTTTCTTTCATGAGCTTCTGTTTATCGTTTGCAGGGAAATAGAAGCTCATGAAAGAAATGCCATGGAGATCTGACTTGGGGCAACGGCGTGTGTGCCAGCAGAAAGGTATCTGGCACACATGCCAGAGGTTTGCCATCACAGGCCTAGCATGTAAGCAATAACTTAAAATATGGCAAATGACACTTTTGCGCGTCATATTGCATATCATCGAGGGGAAATCTGTAACCCTGAAAAACAGCTTAAAATTGAATAAAATTTTAAAAGATTGAAGTCAAAGTAAAATAATTCATGGATTATTTTATTATTATCCTTGCATGGATTACTCCCGTGACTATGTACTGTAGGAAAGACAGGGAGGAAACTAACCACCAGGTTGCAAGAACGTAAATAAGCGAGCAGTCAGACGAGGAGGCCCAAACTCATTAATAGCCTCACATTGCAATGAATAAAGACATACATTCAGTTTCGCAGCTTTTAACATGGTTGACCATGCAAGTAGAAAGATAGCCAGGGAAATGATTGAAACCTGGGAAGTGGGCCCTTTGGTCGTTAACAGGAATACTGGTTTACTACCAGCTTATCAGGTACTTAGGAGCCAGGGGCTTGGCAGAACAAGGAAACAACAGCCAATCACCATCCATCAACGTACCAATAAACCAATGGAAGGCTTCACATAAATACAACTCACAGAATAGCCCAAAGCACATATTCCAGTAGAGAGAAATTCCCTGAAGATGAGCTCCAACATGAGTCTGAAAGCTCAGAAGAATAAACCTCTGGTCCCAGTGACACAGTTTTGATTTTGCAAAATAATACAATAATTCTTGCAATAGCAGATAGTTGTGGATTCCTATGTTACTAAAAATTTGTGTGAAATTTATCTCAGCGAACTTGAAGCGAGGCCTTTCAAATGCTCATAAACAGTTCTGGATTTTTAAATCATACCTGGCAGGAGGCTGTCAATTCTTCTGGTAGTACGGAATCTCTGTGGGCTGTTTCTGCTGCACTGCACAAACAGTTGGTGGACCACACCTGTCTTTCTCCATCTGCCCATTATGATGAAGGTGATTACATGTTGGTACATTTATTGATACTAAATATTTTCTCTTAAGATTTCAAACAGACTTTCCTAATCTGCAGTGAATTGGCTGATTTGCAGTTTTTACTATTTTTAAAAATTATGGTTTTGGAAAGGTGTCCAGAAAAGTGTATATGTATGTTCTAAAATATTTTACTGAAGGAGGAGGAGGGCAGAAGGAGAAACTATTTCCAGACTGAATGCACTCCTATGTTGAGATAAGTCAAAGTGAAAGTTTAAAAGAAATCCCCACAATGAAAAATTGCCAGAAATCGACAGCTTGAACACTAGCAAGCATTAACACCCTCTTTGCTAATTGCTGCCATCACAAATTAATGGAAGCCTTTTAAATCTCTTGTCAGTGCTTATGTGGTGTTCCATAGTTAAGGGATTTCTAGGTTGTACATAACAGATGTCATCATTAATATGCAACTGCATATGTTTCAAGTCTATCACATTTTATGTACAATTTCTCATGTTCTTTGGTCCTTGTACACTACTTCATATATCACAGCTAACTTAAAATAGGTTTTCTCTTCTCTTCTCTTCTCTTCTCTTCTCTTCTCTTCTCTTCTCTTCTCTTCTCAACAATTTAAATATGCTTTCTCTAGAAAGGATAAAATTACTAATGTAGTAATGTTGGGTGTTCAAATAAGCTGTGACTAAGCATCGGTCAACTAAAGATGTTTCTTGCACTCCATTACAGCTAGATGACTTTTTAAAATAGTCTTTTAATAAAATAGATCAGTTTATAGTATTTGCTTGTGCAATGCTTGTCTGGAAATCTCATTCCCTAGCTACTTCATTTGCTGACAAATCATGCCACATTTATGAATAGGAAAATCTTCCATAGCAGACATTTCTCAATGTCCCTCAATGTGTTCTTGATTTAAAAAAAATCTAATCCTGAGATAAGCACATAGTAATCCAACCCTATCTATGTCTACTCAAAAGTAAGCAGTGTTGTCTGGAATAATCCACTAGTTTGAAGTATGCATGAATATTACAGGTCTTTGTTTAGCCACTGCATCATTTAGTAACCGTTCGTAGTTACAACAGTGATGAAAAATTACTTTGCAACCAATCCTTCTATTTACAATCTTTGCAGGTCTCCAAAACAAAGGAAAGTAAGATTATAAACACAGTTACAGTTTCACTTAGTGACTTCTTCATTTAACAATCATGTTGCTGGATCCAACTGTGGGTACTAACAAGAAATATCTGTCCATTGTGAATATACAGATTGATTGATTAATTCTTTGAACCATACATTTGATTATTGAAATCCACATATGGATGGAAGTATATCTATCAGAGTAAATTTTTTGTAAAGAATGGGCACTTCTAAACCACCATTGTTTTCACTGCTCAAACTTTTATAAACTGTTTGAATGTGACACATGATTCACTTCACTTGAAATACTGAGAAAAAAAGTGCAAGCTGTAACCCAAAAGAAAGGGAGGAGTAGATATTTTTAAAACCCTTGGTAACATGGTTTATAGTTGTTGTGTCAATTTTCTTTTTTCTTTTTCTTAGTTTGTATTACTGACACAGAGCTATAAAAGTGCCAACTAATATTTCCTTTACAGGACTGGAACTGAGTAAGAAGTTGAAGCAAAAACCCTGTCTAAATGGGAAATCCACCTGTCTTTCTTAAAAACAAAAACAAAATGTACACACACTCACTCACACTCACAGTCTCACACACACACACACACACACACACACACTGTATATAAATCAGTGGTGGGATTCAAGTAATTTAACAACCAATTCTCTGCCCTAATTATTTCTTCCAACAACCAACTACTCAGAAAGTTAACAACTGGTTCTCCCAAAGTGGTACAAACTGGTTGAATCCCACCACTGATATACATTGTAAAGCATCATAACTTCTATAAGCAAGGTCTAGATACTGCCTGTATTAATTATAATATAAACACCAAAATTATTTTAAATAAGGTAATAGCTAAATAAAAGTATCTAAAATTATTAATATCAACCAAGTATTTAAATTTTAATTGAATTATAGCTACAAAGAATGCATTGTGGGAGATTGGTCCCTCATAGTCTGACGGATCTTCTGTGCTGATGACAAAAACTAGCTACATTCTCTGTAACAAGGGTTCCTTCATCTATGATTAGTATCTGGACATAGGCTAAATTGGGGCACCCAGGAGATCTACCAATCTGATAATTTGAAGGAAGCAATCAAGAAGAACATATTCTATAAGTTTCCACCTCTCCAGAATTACAGAGTCAGAGCCTTTCAACCAATGGTACTTTTTAATATCTACCATCCAACCCTGCAGAGGGGAGAGCATGGCATCGTGCAAGATAGAAAGTTTTCCAGTGGTTGTCCCGAAGGTGCTTTTTCAGGAGGCAACTGGACTATCTTGTTTTTTCTTTGAATACATTTAGATTCTTATCCAAGAAGCTTCTTCAGCCCTGACAGGATAGTGGGGAATGGAAGGATTTATATTCTTTTCAGACAGCTGGTCATTTTGCATCCTTTTAGAAGGTTGCTGAGGCACTTGGAGGTTTGTGTTCTCAGGGTCACCTCAGTGGTTCCTGTAGTCTGCAATGTTTTCTCTGGAAATCGACTCCTATTCCCACACCATTCCAAGGGTGTGGATGTTTCCATGTTTCCAGTGGTTGGATGTTTCTAGTGTGTAAGGTAGCTGGCAGCAATGACAATATATCTGATGTGTACTGGTGACAAGAAGGTTGGGGCCATTCCTAGATCTACTTGCCTCTTTTACACTTTGTCCTCTATTTATGATAAGTGAAACATTAAAAGCTTTTGAAAGATGTATTTTTCCAAAACAATAAACAAGAATAATATATTATCTACTGTATATATGTATAGATAATGTATAATGCACCATCTACTAAGGAAGGTAAACATTTAAAATCATGCCTTACATCTCTGCAGTTTAATATCATTTTGGGGCGCAAGCAATATAGACAGTATATTAGCAATAGAATATTTACCAGATAAAAATCTTATAAAGGAGACCGTGTGCAGTACAAAGCAAATAGACCCAGCTCTTGCATGTTATAATCAGTAACTGGAATCTGAAAAAAGCCTTTAATCCTATTTTTAATGGCAAATTAAAAGAAATTGAGAGCATTAAATGTTTTCTTTTTCAAATATGAATGACAGAATGCCATCTTATTAATTGCATCTTTGGTCAGTGCATCTATATGAACCAAAACCATAAGGCTGTTGGGCTACTTGTAGCTACCCTTTCAAAACCATGGTGTCCATTGTGGCTCATTATAAGCTTTATACAGAGTTTTTCAGATGAAATCCAGATTCCTACCCAAAGGAAAGAGATCATGGCTTGCACTTAAAGAGTCTAGAAAGAATCTATTCAGAAAAGCAGGACCAACAACTTCAAAACTCTCCCTCTTTGTAGCTGAATCTCCTGCTGGGCTGAAGCAAAATCATAACTTATGCTCAGCTCAGCAAATGGCACTTCAAAGTAGTTCCTTTAGCTATTGTATAAATATTCCTAGTTCTTTTAAGAAAGAGGAGATGACAAAGATAAAAGCTCAACACGAGGCCTTAAAAGGATGCATTACATTCCTAATTTCTATTGGATTTCTTTATTTTTCCCCATTCCCTAGTAGATCTCTTCCCACAACCGTCAGTATCAGCAGTATCAGTATCAGTATCAGAAATTTTGGTTTTTCCAGAATTAACCAGGTTGTTGTTTTGATCTTGAAGCAAAGAATAAAGTATACTACTTTTTCTTTATTCTTCCTTTAATCCTCCATCATCTATCTGGATAGGTCTGTCTACTGAGGATGTACAGATAGTCCTCCACTTACGATCACAACTGACCCCCCCCTCCAGAATTTCTGTTGCTCAGTGAAAGATTTGTAAAGTGAGTTTTGCCCCATTTTATGACCTTTCTTGCCACAGTTCAATTGTGAATCACCACAGTTGATAAATTAGTAACATGGTTGTTAAGTGAATCTGGCTCCTCCATTGATTTTGGTCATCAAAAGGTTGCAACAGGTGATCACATGATCTTAGGATACAGCAACAATCGTAAGTATGAATCAGTTGCCAAGCATCTGAATTTTGATCACATGATCATGGGTTGTAATTGTGAAAAATCACTTTTTCCAGTGATGTAACTATATGAACTGTTGTAAGTCAAGGACTACCTATACTAAGATGTTTGGCATTTCATTGGTCAGAGGGTCTTACTCTATTGCTAAACTGAACTCTACCTATCCTTGAGTAAACTATACTGGCATGAAATGTGTTATTCCCATGACTAATTCCTACCCCATCTCTTGCTTATCATTCAAATCACAGAAATTGTATGATTTCCTTCTACATTAATGAGATGGAGATTTTACACACCTGGAAATTATCCTTTGACATTTCAGTAACAGTGTAGTTATGGACAATTTAAGCCTCTTTCATTTGTCATCTGGGAACAAGATGAAGGCTACAGCATGAGAATGTAGCAGATGATATTGCAGGGGGTGTTGGTGTTATGATGTGCAAATTTAAAAAAAAAACTCACAAGTGTGATAAGTGCTTCCTTGACAAAAGAAACTTAACTTCAATAGAACATTTCAATGACATTAGAAATGAGAAAGACTTTTGAGGTCCTGGCACTATATCCTGATTAAATGTAGAATGAATGAGATGTAGGTAGGTATCCAACAATCTTGCTGCTTTTCCCAAAATCATGTTGTCATGATTCCTTTTGGGTATGTGTGCAAAGTACATACAAAAAAGACAGCACTTGCATTATGGAATGGGAGAACTCACCACTGCCAACTTGCCATGGTCAACTTACCATGGGGCAACTCCATATGGCCAACTTGCCATGGGACAACTCACTGCAAGATAATTCAACAATTTAATTATTTAAAATAATTAAAAAAATAATTTTTGTCATTTATATTTCATTTTGTCCCTCCTTTGGCATTTTTTCTTTAATGATTCTATTTCACTATTTCTTCAATATTAGTGTAACTCTAATCCCGTGGTGAGTTGTCCTGCAGAAAATTGGCCATGATAAGTTGAGTTGGCCATGGTGAGTTGGCCAAGCAAGTTGGCTGACACCATGGGGAGTTGTCATAATCTCCTTGCATCATGATGATTTGACGTTGCTTTCATTGTGTTTCCCACTTTTTAACCATTGGAAATGCTGATAGATGCATGTATCATGACTGGACACAGGGTTGGCAACCTTAAGATTATGTACAGATACACAAGTACCAAGATTACAAAATGAAAACTGCAAAAGGGCTTCATTTTGTCAACTAAAGTTTGACTTTTTCCCTAGGTTTTAAGGAGTACTTTCTGCTCTTAGTCCCATCTTAAATCCTTCTTTTAATTAACCCATCATCAGATGGCCTACAGAGTTATTAGATACAGGTAGTCCTTGATGTACAGCCATTCATACGGTAGCCATTCAAAGTTACAATGGAACTCAAAAAAGGACTTACAACCATTCCTCACACTTACAATTGTCATAGTATCCCCATGATCATGTGATCAAAATTTGGGCATTTGGCAACCAGCATGTCTTTATGATGCAACCTTCCCAGCTGGCTTCCGACAAACAAGTCCATGGGAGAGGGGGAATCAGATTCACTTAACAACCACATGATTCAATTAACTGCATAGTTCATTTAACAAACATGGCAAAAAGGTTGTAAAATTGGGTGCAAGTCACTTAAGTTCACTTGTTTTGCTTAGCAATTAAAATTCTGATTTCAGTTGTGGTCATAATTTCAGGACTACCTGCAGTCTCCTATCTTCAGATATTGGGTGGCCGAATTGTGATGTTTGCGTCTCCAAATGTTGTCTATTCATACACTAAACAATTGCATCCTGCTTCACTATGTCCCCCAAAACAGAAGGACTAATAACCACACCGTTTTAAATATACGAATAATAAGCAAATAAATATTACATTTTACTATAAGGGGAAAAGTTTGTAACTCCAATTTTAAATTAAAGTAGCAGAATTAGGAAATTATTTCAGGAGAAATCTTCCTTTTCCTTATAATAGCCACAGTCTTCATGAATGTATGCTTTTCATTGTCCACACAGAATAATTTCTGTAAATGCATTTCTTCACTTTCAGATCAAGGTACATCATAATTAAATACAGTACCAAATGAAAATAGAGGTTCATTCTCTGAGCTTGTGGGCTGGTTTCCGAACAGTTCATTACCAGACTAGGTAACATCTTCAGCAGAATTTAGGGGATGTCAGTGTTCTACTACTTATAAGAACTCGGTGTGGTCAGTAGGTCTTGTGATGGATCAGGTGTGGGTCGCATCAGGTGAGGGTCTTGTAATGGGTCTTGTGATGGGGATGTCATTGGGAATCTCCACTCTCATCCTACACCCAAGTTACAGATATTTGCCACTATCACAGTACAAATTAATATGTTGTTGGTGCTTTGTTATAGATTTATCCTTTTTCCAACTTTTTAATACAAAATGAAATTGAATTTGAACTTAATTGTCAACACTTTAAAATAAATGGGAGGGAAATCACACTTCTCATTTATTATTTTGCCTAGAGCAGTGATGGCTAACCTTTTCTGGACTGAGTGCCCAAAGCATGCATTTGCGCACACGAATGCGTGCACACACACAACCCCCCAAAATTCAATTCATGCATGGCCTCGTGTATGCGCCCCCTGCATGCACCCTGCTCCCCTGCACATGCACACACAGCCCCCTGCATGCCTCCCATCTCCCGCACATGCATGCACCCCCTGTGCTTCCCCCTGCATGCATGGCTGAGACCCAAAGACTAGCTGTCCAGCGGGAGGCACGGAAGCATGCACAGTGGAGCTGAACTGGTGCAACGACTCATGTGCCATCAGACAGGGTGCTGCGTGCCACCTCTGGCACGCATAAAATAGGTTTGCTATTACAACCCTTGAGGAATTGCAGAAGTAGGAACTTGAAAAAAAAAATACACAGAATGCCCTGATTTTATGCCCTGTAGGAAAACCTTGTCTATTCAATAGAGGCCATTGATGAATATGTTGTTACAAACGCTATTGTCAGGCCATTCACATTTTCTCAACATAAAGCAGGTTTTACATACACCAAATGTTTAATTAATTTACTGATTAATTCTTTTTTTTATGATGCTATTGCCATTTGGCAGCTGTTTTGACAAAGCTGCCTTCCTCATTATGGAATTTTGACTTGTAAAAGGAAGTCAAGCATAGAAAATGGGCTTATTGAATTATCCAGCTCACCAATTATATAGTATAAAATTATTCATCCTGATATAATTTGATCAGGAAAAATCATTTATCTTTAGTAACTGTGTAAAATTGGATATTGCTATGCTGGATAGGTGCAATTTTGCAAGTGTTTGTAGTTAAGAGAAGTTTGTTAAAAAGTGAACACTGAATTATTGACTTTTTTTCCTGATTCCACTTTGTTATGAAAAAGGTTACTTTCTGACTAGTAGTTCCATGGAGCCCAATTCACTGAAAGATTAAAAAGCAGTACTTAACTATTTTAGAGCAAAATGCCTGACCAGGGAACCATTACTGGGGAAGATGCTTTAGAGAAAGCTAATTTCAAGTATGTGTCAGTCTGCTAGAAAATTAATTAATCCACAATCATTCTTAACTATCTTTTCATGGAATCAACATAGGATCATCATAGCATACATTCTTATGCAAGGCCTTATGGTATTGAGATAAATTAGTATAATCACAATGGAATGAAACTTGGAACTTTTAAAGAGAAGATTTGTGAAATCCAGAAAATGGGGACAATCTATGTCCCATATTTGATATTTTTGATACCGGTTATATGAAAACAGAAAAAAGGAGACTATGACTGTATGGATATTTTGCTTCAGTCAGAGTTTCCAGAGTAAGCAAAAACTAAGCAGTAACTTCTCTGACATTTGACTACAAATTAAATCTTATTGTAATATGCTGGAACAATATTATAGGTAGACCATGCTTAACAACTGCCCTGTTAAGTGACCACTCAAATTTATGGCAGTGCTGAAAAAAGTAACTTTAGGTCTATTCCTCACATTTGCCACCATTGCAAAGGTTCACTGTCATTTGACTTTGTATATTTTACAGCAACTTCTGACAAGCAGCATCCCAAAATCAAATTGCAAATCATGAGTAGGTGATGTTTTGTGTAATGACTGTGGGTGATTCACTTAAAGAACAGGTGGAAGTGAGGTCACAAGCCTGTTGTGGTGATGCATTGTTTTGTTTAACAACTGCATCACTTAGTGACACAGTTGCTAGTCCTAATTCTGCTCTTTAAGTGAAGACTACTTGTTCAAATGCTTTTAACATTGGTGGGGCATTCCCCTGATTAGCAAACTCACTCCTGCTTTCTGATATACTATCTGCAACAATAGTTCCAAGAGTCTTTGGGAAATATTTTAACTTTACTTTTTAATGTTCCTTAAGATTCTTTATGAGTTTAATTTGAAGAAACATTGTAGGTCTCTTGGGTAATGTTCTTTCTCAGAGGAATGCAATTTATACTATTCTGTCCTATACTTTATCCTCATAACAATCTTACTAGGTAAAGTAGTCAGGAACTGGAGATGTGTAAAATTTGAAATATATTTACGGTAGTTTGAAATACGCTCTTCAAACTTCACTGAATGTG
Organism: Pseudoxenodon macrops; assembly: GCA_032467955.1. NCBI lineage: Eukaryota > Metazoa > Chordata > Lepidosauria > Squamata > Pseudoxenodontidae > Pseudoxenodon > Pseudoxenodon macrops. The sequence goes on along the minus strand of JANHFT010006164.1, from coordinate 48,586 downwards.
TTCTGATGCTGTTCCAATTTTATACAATATCTATATGCTAACACTGAACAAGTTATTTTCAAGATAGCAATAATACAGGTGAGTTAATCTTCTTGTTGCACAATATTATAATCCTGACCAATAAGTTTCTCTGCAATGGTTAACTATGGGTAATTTGTGACAGGTCCTGTAATATCCTTTGTCTATGCTAAAATAATATTTATTAGGTTATGCTACAATATTTTGTCCAATAATGCATTTGGTGAACCCCAAATGTGTTATTATTACAACTCTCAGAATTTCCAGCTCTACTTTCTGCAACTGATAATCTCAGAAAATCTGAAGGATACTTAATTAAGGAAAAGGCATTGGCCATTAACTCTTAAATACAAATGGTATTGAAATTAACAGCTTCCAATTCTGATAATAAGCTCAAATTTAATTATAATCTTTATGGGAAAATAGTACGGATCTGTTATAAAGGCAGATTTCTGTTGGCTCCTAGCTCAAATTTAGCCTGGCCGTTGTATCCTTCTACAGAACAATTTCATGATCTGATCCCTGTTTTAGCATAACATCTCAGAGTATTTTTTGCACTTTCCTCTTCTATATTTTCTTAATGAACCAAAGCTCTGTCTCTAGGTCAAAAAGACAGTGTAATTGCTTTGGGCATCTGCCATAAGTTTAAAGGTGATTGTAACATTTCTACAACTTTTTTCACTCTGTTTTCTTCACCAAGATTATTAAAAAAAAAACAAGTTTGGCCTATTTTAATCAGGATATTTTTAAAATGAAAATAAGCATTAAAAAAACCCCATGAAAGATTATAAAGGCCAATTTGGGTCAAACACATTTTTTGGGGGGAACTGAAAAAAAAAATCTAACTGAAACAATTTCCAGTCTGTCCAAAATGTTCTCTCTTGTGAAGATCTACTGAAGCTGTTCAGGTTACCTCAGCGTGAAAGATGCGCATATGAAAAAGATACCAATTTTCTCATAATTCTCTTTTCCTGGCTGAAAACTTTCAGAACTGGTTATATTGATAATGAGGCTCCTTTGGGAGAAGAAAAGACAAAGGTAGGCCCTGGTTGGAAGACTTTCTTCCGGGCTACACCATTCTATTTTTATTCTCTTTCTAGTTTTCCATTTTCATTCCTGTCGGTTTGCATTATCTGGTCAAGAAATATGTCTTTGGTTTTTTAAATCTCCCCCACTAAATATAGTTAGATTTATTGGGGGGGGGGAATTAACAAGGCAGTCCTCCATAAAATGGAGAGCTAAAGTATTGGAAGTAAAAAATATGTTAAAAAACTTTATTCCATTTAAAAACTTTATTTATACCAACGGAGGTAGAATTGATAGGAAAGATCCTAGAATGCGCGGAAATGGATAAGCTAACCAACGAATAAAAGGAAAAGAAGGATACAGAATATTCAAAAATATGGGATAAATGGTATGACTGGCTGGAAAATAGGAACAGACAATAACAACAACAACAACAATAAAAAGGAGAGATGTATATATGTATATAGATAAATATGGTAGAGCATGGAGTATATAAGTAGCATAAATATAATTGCTATTATATTTATATTAAGAGGTAAAGGGGACATTAAGGATAAAAATATTGTTAATTGTAATGTGGGGGGGGGAATGAGAAAATAGATTGAGACCACCATGAAACTGTTGTGAAACTGATTTGCGAGTATATGTGTTATTTGTGATGTATGTCTAGTTTTGTGATAGTGAATAAAAATTAAAAAAAAATTAAAAAAAGCTTTATTCCAAATAAACACAAGTTAGTAATCTAAAAAACAATATAGCCAGCTCCTTCGACTTTGGAAAAACAACATATAGTATAAAATACAGGTTGTCCTCAATTTAGAACACTTCGTTTAGTGACTGTTCAAAGTTACAATGGCACTGAAAAAAGTGACTTATGATTAAGAGTCATGGTGGTGCAGTGTTTAGAATGCAGTACGGTGGGCTATTTCTGATTACTACCGGCTGACTGCAATTTGGCAGTTTGAGTTCTGTTGCTATTGCTATTTTTACAGTTATGACCATTGCAGCATCTTCATGATCATGTGATCAAAATTCAGACACTAGGCTACTGACTCATATTTATGATGTTTGCCATCTTCTAAGGGTCATTTGACAAGCAAAGTCAATGGGGATGCCAGTTAGTACAGTTAGTTGAGAAATGATCAACTTCAAATAACTTCAAATAACAGTTTATAATGTTGGTTGGATTTCACAGATCTTTGGTTAAGTTGGACCACAGTTTGAATGACACATACAATTATAGCTTTGCAAAAATGAAAGTGGGAATCTCTAATCACCTCCTTTTTTTTTTTTTTAAACAATTTTTATTTTCCACAATATTAATTTTACATTTCATTTTCATATATCATATTTTTTATA
>JANHFT010006164.1:0-15272 GCA_032467955.1 Pseudoxenodon macrops | reverse complement strand
TCCAACCCCTCCCAGCCTTACTCCCGAGTAGCCCTTTTCCTTCGCAACTGCTCTTGTCTTCTAGCAGCTCTGCACATTTGTGCATTAGGGATTGGAACCCCTGTCGCTGCTATCAGAACCCACAGGTTCTGGCACACAACTCCCAGATGGCCCTGGCCTCATCTCTGCCTCTGATGCAGAGACCCTATCTGAGCCTTCCCTAGACTCCAGAGCTGACCCACATTCCTCTCCGCTGTCCGACTCATCTGCCAGCTCCTCAGGCTGCTGGTGAACCACAACAGGAAGTCTGTGGTAGGATATTTTGCTATATAATTTATAATTTTATTATAATTTATTTTTCTAATTAGAATACATCTGAATAAGCAAAAGGATTTGTCCAGTTGATTTCTTCTGGTGCTACTTGGATATTTTCTGAGAAATATTTTCTCTTAATCTTTGATTATGAAAATTTCTTACACATCACATCACACACACACACACACACACACACACACACACACACACACACACACTATAACTTGAAGTAGAATAAGAACGATAGATGGAATATGAATTTTGTCATTTTATAGGGAGAAGTAATTTACTTTGAATTTACTTTACATTGGAAGCAATAATTTAATAAAAAAGTTATTTGGTAGTGTATCTTAAGAGCATTCTGCTTCCAGATGCCCCATTTTAGTGAGTTACTTATTTATTTGTTTAGCGTATGGCATACAATAAAAGAGAAATATACAAATACGGACACAATACAGTCCTGACAGTCTAAATTGCTAGTTCGTTCTGTTTGGTGCTTGTGTCCCTATACCTGGTGCACCACATGGGGTGAACTAGCTTACAGCAGCTGACTCATAGCATTTGGGTTGCTGGCTCTTTGGCACTCCTCTGTTAGTCTCACCTCATATTGCATTGCATCATGTCTGGCCAGGTCCAGTGCTATTCTGTTCTCCACAGACACAAACGCAGCTAAATTATTCCCACTGAAGTGGTAGCCATTTATCTACTCAATATTGGATGCTTTTGAATTGTTGGGCAGGTAGGACCCAGGAGCCGGCAGGAGGAGCTCATCCCATTTCATGGAGCTGGACTCGAACCACCAGAGTGCATACTATTTGTGGTTGGTTGTTCCAGTGACATTAAGCCACTGTGCCATCATGTTCATTATAACCTGAATTCATATTGTTTCATTGCTCAACAGAAGAATGTGGCTCATATGAATTGACTACAAAAAGAGGCTACTTAGAATATCATTCATATAGTGACCACACCTTGCAATAAATCATTAGTTGAAGCTGTAACTACCAGATGTATTGTCATCATGATGATTACAGGAGAATAGCTTTCTTCGTTATTTGCATGTTTACTGTTATAAATTGTATGACAGTAACCAATTCATAAACTGGACAGCACAGCAAACAAACAGCTCACAATACAATTCCGGTGTGGTCATCATTGTGTAAATTTGCTGTCATTTATTGAAGCAAGTGAGATCTTGATGAGTTTACTAATATAATTCATAATTGGCATGAATGAGTGGTAATATAATTCTTGTCTGTACCCAAATTAAAAATGTGACTTCTTATATTTTAAATGTAAATGTACTGATCTGAATTATAAGCCTGCCCATTTATTAAGCCCAAAACGTAATGTTTTGTAAACTCTGAATGGGGAGGGTGTTGATTTCCCTGAGAATAACTATCCAGTAACAATTCTTTTTCTCATCCTATTTCTTTGCTCACCATCTTTTTCTTAATTTTTAAAAATCAGTATTCCTTGCACTATTGTCCCCTCCTCCAAGGAAAATAAATAAATACTTACAATTTCTGATCCTAAATAGCACAGTGGAGGGAGATAATACAATCACAGAAATAATTTAAAATTCAGTAAAAACTACAAAAGGCTTGATTGAAGAAGGTGAATAATATATCAACACCTAAGAGCTATAAGAGAATACAGTGAAATAAGATTTTGATTATAGGCATTAATATTATGATTGTTTAAAATGGTTTCATTATGTTATCAAATAAAAAATAATAGCCAAGTACAGTGGTATTTATACAGTAGAAACTGGAAACTGTTAATGCGGCAATGATTAAAGTGAAATCTTTCAATATCAATGTTAAATTAGATTTCTGAGATGTAAATAGATAACAGGTTGCTTACATTGTACAGTTGATATACAATATAAATTGATTATAACTTGAAAATTATATTGAATTATTTGGTAATACAAAAAAAAAGATCCTAGTATTTTAATACTAAAATATTCACGGAGCTGTTTCTTTTATGAATACTAAGAAAAAGGATACATTTGTGGGAAGAAACTTTGGAAAATAGATAGCTTTGGAAAATAGATAGGTATTTAGCCTTTAACTTTCCCTTTCTATGAACTGCAACCGATTTGCACTGTTTATAAATATTTAACCTCTTTTAGAAACACATTATAAATGCCTGTTTCTGCCTTTCCATTGATTCACTTTGGATATATTTTTATTAATAATTTTTTATTGCAATAGTAAAAACTAATACAAATAAAACTTAAAAAGTACAAGAAAAAAAGATAAAAGAATATGATATGCCCCAACTTTTTAAAAATATATAGATACCTATGCCTTTTGTTTTACCTCAATGCCTGTCCACTACCCTGAGATTTCTAAGCTATGACAGAAAAATGTAACATCACTACTTAATAAATCAATAACACTCTGCTACTTTACATCTGATAAGTGCATGAGGCAGCATCCCCAAAGGCTTTAAAAATGCAACATAAAACCATAGAACCATAGGGCTGGAAGGAACATTGGAGGTTTTCTAGTCCACCCACCCACCCAAGGCAGGAGTCCTAATCCATCTCAGACAAATGGTTGTCCAATCTCTTCTTGAAAACCTCTAATGATGGAGCATCCACAACTCCAGGAGGCTGTTCCACTGCTTAATAGCTCTCATCAGGAATTTCTGTCTTATTTCCAGACTGGATTCCCCCTCTAATGAGCTTCCACCTATTTCTTCTTCTCCTACCTTCAGGTGCTATGGAGAATAAACCATCTCCCTTTCCTTCTGGAAGGCTTCAGGTGTTGGAAGACTGCTATAATGCCTCCCCTCAGTCTTCTATTCATTAAGTTAAACATATCTGGTTATCTTAGTCATTCTTCATAGAATTCATCCTCCTTCATAATCTCTGCTGCTCTTCTCTGCAATCTTTCTAGGGCTTGAGCATCTTTTTTTGTATTGTGGTGATCAGAACAGGACACAGTGTTTCAAAGGTGGCCTGACCAGTGTGGTACCATCACTTTCCACGATCCCTCTACTGATATTTCTTTTAACATCTTTAATTTTGGCATTAAATTGCACACAAAAAATGCCTTATCCAAAAGGGTCAAGATTTTTGTCATCCATATTCCTTTGGGCAAAGGAGCGGCAGTTTTAGAATGTTATCGTCATAATAAACCAAAAATATTGTAACTGAATATTCCCTCAGCTTCAGGGAGAGGAGTCAGCCTTTCAAATTGTGATCTCTTTCTTTCTTGCAGAGCCCAGATTCATTCTGTCAAAACACCTAACTTCATCAGCTCCTTCTGCTGAATTCGACATTAATATGCAGGTGAAGTTCTTCAAGAGTTATGGCCTGTCACGCTTCTACAATATGCTCCACAATGTCTGTAATACACCAGTCATTCACTTATCTTGTCTTCAACAGCATCTGCTATAAAACACAATTTAAGTCTTTTAAAATAATTAGATCAACGCACATTTTTGACAGCCCTTACTTGTCCTGACTCCCAGCAGTAATAACTGGCATTCATAGTCTTTAACTGATGTTTGTATCCTTTGGTTTCTAATGTTCATTTCACCTCTTACATTTATAGCACAACAGTTATAGGCGCGTTATGTACCCAGAACAAAATGCTTTTCCTATTTCTCCAACGATGTAGATGTGCCTCACCTTGTGCATAAACACCCAAATGAAAGAACACTGCTTGTAAGATTGAGAGCATTATTTAAGTGTCCATAGAGAAGCAAAATCTCCCACTTAATAACAAGCTTATCACTCATTTCTAAGGGTTCTTATACTGAAGCGGAAGCTCTTAAGAACGAGATAAAGAAAAGCAAAAGCAAATCAAAAATGACACTTTTACACTGGGCACCTTGCCTTACAAGAGAGAATTGAAGCATCTGAGCAGGGAAAGCAGAGGCAGTCTAGTCCCCTTTTTATTTATAATAAATGCAATGGAAAGGGGAAGTCAAAGGAACATTTAATTGGTTACGGAAGGGAAAATACAACTTTTGTCCTATTTGTAAACATAGGGAATTATTTTGAAATAGGAAAAGCAAAAGCTCTTTGGGGTGGGAGGGCTGAAAAAGTCACATGTGATCACAACATGGAATTGAAGGCTGGCTGGGAAATTCTAGGAACTGAGGCAGCGATGAAATCTACTTACCTTCTCTACCAGTTTGGAAGTGTATGTATGACCATTTTTCACACTTACAACCATTGTAGCATCCCCATGGTCATGTGATCAAAATACAGCCGCTTGGCAACTGACGGTTTATTTATCTGTGACAGTTGCAGTGTCCTGGGGGGGTCACCTGATCACATTTTATAACCTTCTGACAAGCAAAGTCAATGGGGAAGCCAGATTCACTTAACAACCATGTTACTAAATTAACAACCACAGTGATTTGCTGAACAACTGTGGCAAGAAGCTTTGTAAATTGGGCAAAATTCACTTAACAACTGTCTCGCTTATCAACATAAATTTTCGGCTCAATTGTAGTCGTAAGTTGAGAACTACCTGCACTGCTACTTTAATTTTTTTTAACCTCCCATTGGATGTGGCATACTATCTTAAATAATGAATGCCACAGATCTACTGGAACAGATTAAGAAATAATATTTTTTAATCAACTGAAACCATTGTCAGCCCTCCTTTAGGGTGGGTGGATACAGCCGTCCCCCTGCATGTATTATTAGTGGAAAATGAAATAGTGGTGGCTAATTATACGACCAGTAATATGGTTTCAGACATATTTAGCTACATAATGTGCTTCACTCACAACTCTGTACCTTTTCACAAAGGCCAAAGTAAAGATATTGAATTTTTAAAGATTAGAACGTTGATTAGAACTCAACTTTGAGCCGGGAAGGATCAAACCCCTGGCAGTCAGCAGAATTAGCCTGCCAGCTAACCACTGCACCACCATGGTTTTGGCACTGAATACTTCATTCATTGCCAAAAAGGTTGCCTGCTTGTAGTTAGCTACAGGCTAATTCTGCTGACTGCCAGGGGTTCAATCGTCATGGGCTCAAAGTTGCGTCAGACCTCCATCCTTCAGAAGTCGGTAAAACGAGAACCCAGATTGTTGGGGCAATATGCTAACTCTGTAAACCACTTAGAGAAGGCTGTAAAGCACTGTGAAGTGGTAAAAACGTCTAAGTGCAATTGCTATTAGTGTTCTGCAAAAAACATTTGCCTGTTTTGAGGTTTTTCAGATTTTTTTTTCAAAGCTGCCATGTAATGTTAGCCAAGATTCATATGGATTCTACTAATATAGCACTGTGAATCATATTGATTTCAGTGATTTTATAATTTTTTATAAACAAAATACAGTCAATGTGATTATTTGAAGATTATGTAAGTAGTCAAGTAGTCAATACTGATATAGATGGAAAAACAGTTATTGTATTAGCATAACCTTTTTTCTTGTACCTAAGCTACCATATTTCAACTATAACTATCTAAATGACTAGCAGATGGGAAGAGAGAAAAATTAGAGTTTTCTGTTTTTCTTTCCTGCCATCTAGTAGAGATCTAGAAATGATAACCCTGATATAGTAGTCATATTTGTAATAGTAAGAAGGCTTTATTTTCCAATAAATATAAGGAATTATCTGTTATATGCTATACTAGCTGTCAAGAAATCTCTTTAAAAAAACACCTTGGGATATGTAGTTTTTTTGCAGAAACTTTATCTCATAAAGCTGTCATTTCCAGGGTTCACAGTGGAGATGGAAGAATGGTTAAGCTAATTTACTTTGGGACCAGTTATTCCAGTTAGTGTTGATAACACCTTAAGATGGTACATAAAGTAAATGTGAATATGCATCATGGCTATTGATTATAAAAACTTGCGTAGGTTCAGTTTGAAATTTTAACTAAGTAGACTTGGTCATAGATAATGTTACACAATTCATCCCAAATTTGAACAGTGACCAAGCAATCACAATATATTCTAAGGGTATTATTAAGTATAATGCAGGTGCACAACTAAAGGTTTTCTAGATACGTATTCAATATCAGAAGTTGTATATCTGAAGCACTATTGTTGTTTCTAGCACATGGTGTGTTAATGATATTATAAAGCAAAGCAATGCCAGCTAAGCACATCCGGATATAGCTATTATAGAGATTTTATTGAAATGGCACATGATAAAAATTGGTGAATAATCCACTCTTATATCTTCTCTAATAGCTACTTGCACTATTATTTTCTTAAGAAATAGAGATTTAGTTGTTCTTTTACTCATCTAAGTTTCCAATCAACAAAATAAAATAAAGTTATGTAATATTTTAATAGCTTCTACATTATCGCATCATTAAAGAACATGTAGGAATGCATCAAACTGATATTATAGAGATTCATAAGCATCCCACTGATTTCTTTGAAAAGAGTCCAGCTTGTATTGCACTGTAAGATTCTTTACATGAACTATAAGCCATTACACTTTCCAAGTTTTTTAGGAACACTGGCCACATAAATTCACATTAATTGGGTTAAAATGTACCATATGAAGACCATAGAATTCCTACCTAGCTTCTCTAGGCAGTATCTTACCTATTATGCCAGGAAAGCACTGGCAATGGTTTATCTTATACGGTAATTCCTTCCATACTGACTAAGCAGGTAGCATGATATATGTTTTGACCACTGCACAGAACAGTATTTAAATTGTGTCCTATTGGATCTTGGCAGTTAATGAAGACACTTGTTTTCCAGCCAGTGTTTCCCTTCATATCTTTCTAGGTAGGTAGATAAGTAGCAGTGGTGGGATTCATTTTTTTTTACTACCGGTTCTGTGGGTGTGGCTTGGTGAGCATGGCTTGATGTGTGTGGCAGGGGCAGGATACTGCAAAATTGCCATTCTCACCCCACTCTGGGGTCAGTCAGAGATGGTATTTGCCAGTTCTCCGAACTATTCAACATTTCCGCTACAGGTTTTCCAGAACCTGTCAGAACTTGCTGAATTCCATCCCTGGTAGGTAGGTAGGTTGATGAATAAAACTACCGTGTTTCCCTGAAAATAAGACAGGGTCTTATCTTTCGACCTCAAAATAAGCGCTTGGCCTTATTTTCAGGGAGGTCTTATTATTTTTGAGGTGCAGGCGGTGGCGAGTGTGGTCACCTCATGGCTGCTGCTATGTTTTGGGGAGGGATGGTTTATTTTAGCGCATGCGCTCAAAAGCCTGATTGGGCTTATTATCTGGGGAGGACTTATTTTCAGGGAAACAGGGTAGGTGGACAAATTGGGGCAGTTTGGTGGGTTTTGTTGATTTTATAACAGATTATCAGCCCATTGTTGAAGTTAGGAATGTCATTAGAACAGGTTAACTCAGAATGAGGAGCATCCAAGAACTGCTTACTGCTATGTTTCCTATCCTATCCTAAAGGATAACTTGTACAACTCAAATGTTACTTCACCAAAGCACATAATATGGGGAACAAGCAGGGGCACTTGAAATCCTAATGTAGGATGACAAATATGGTATCAACTGAAACATTGTAGAACAAAACACATGAGTGGAATAAAGCCCAGGAAGGCTCAACAGAAAGAGAAGTGATGTACTGCTGCATGTTAAGAAATACATCCCGGTACAGAAAAGGAATAAAAATTCTGTTGAGAGTAAGTGAATAGGAGAGAGAAACAAGAATGATATAATTGTAGAAGTTTATTATAACCTATCCAGACAGGCAGATGTGGATGAGATAAATAATGAAACTTTAAAGATGCATTAGAAGCAATGGGAGATTTCTGTTCTCCTTACATCTGCTAAAATCTAATTTTACCTAAAGTTGGGAGGCCAATAAATTCCTGTCCTCCAGCCTTCTGTCAGGAAATGGAGCAATGAACAAGGACTTAATTGTCATTAACGGGAAGAAATTGGTTGAAGAACTGATGATGAATAGATCTATGGGAGGAAATGACCATGATACCTTTGATTTTATATTAAGAAAAAATCATTCTGTATACTGGATTTCAGAAAAGAAATGTTTATTAATTCAGATTGAACATAGGTCACATATAACGGCTTCAAATAAAAGGAAGAAAGTGTTGAGATGGGATATGGAATGAGATGCCATAAAATGAGATAATAAAGTGCAGTTGCAAACATTGAAAAAAAACGGAAGACATCTAAAGAAACTAATATGGATTCACCCAGAGTTTCTAAGATTCTGAAAAGGAAATGGGTACAAGGCAGTCATCGGATATCTGAAAGGCTAAGGTACAGAATGAGCAGACTCTTATGAAAAATGCCAAAACAAGAAAGTCTGTTCAGGCACATCAGAAATAAAAGGAAAAGCAATGAGGCCTTTCTCCTTCCTTTATGAGGAGAAAGATATGAATTGGTATTGAATGATGAAGAAAGGCAGAATTCCTGTATATTACATTCATTTTTTTTAAAAAGAGGAACCATGTACTGGACCATAAGAGAAAAAAACGGAATTACAAGTCAGAATAGATCAGGAGAAGAAAAAAAAAGTTAATTTAAATTAATTCAAATATCAGGGCCAGGTGAATTACATTTCAAGGTTCTGAAGAACTTGAGACAGTTTGAGACTGCAGAACCACTCTACATTGTTTGAGAACTTCTAAAATTCTAAAAAAGACTTTTTTTTCTTCTTTCATTCAATCATATCGAATTTTCAGAGACTGCCTGGACATGGCCCTGCAGTTTTTTGACAAGGTTTTTCAGAAGAGTTTGCCACTGCCGCTTTCCTAGGACTGAGAGAAAGTGATTAGCCCAAGGTTATTTAGCTGGTATCCCTGTTTTCAAAAAGGAGAGAATTATGGTGAAATCACAGTTCTGCAACTTGACATCTATACTTCATTGTCTTTCAGCACATCATTAAACAGTGTATTTGTGAGGTACCCCACAATAGAAATGTAACAATTAACAGCATGACTTTTAAGAAAGAGTAATCTAAAAATCTTGCATCTGAGGAGAACACAATGAAAGGCACAAGTGCTCAGATCACAGGAAGTACCAGTAATTGTTCTATTCTATCTCACCTTGGTTGTGTCACAGTTAAAATCTGTATCAAGAATCTGTGTCTGGGCACTACAGTCTAAAAAAGACATTGAGAAAACTGGACTGAGTTCAGAGGAAAGCTACCAGGATGATGTGGGAACTGGAAATTAAGACATATAAAATGGTTAAATAACTAGCTGCACCTGACCTATAGAAGGGAAAAAAGTTAGCTTAGAAATTATAATATTCTTTGGATAGCAAAAGAGTTATCATATTGAGATGGCTGTCAGGCCTGCATTTTGGCCTGCCACACTTTCAGCTATTCTACTATGCATTTTATGTTGTGGGGAAATGGGAGGAGGTATCGTTTGGAGTTGGAGACATGTGGTCATGTTTACATTATTTCTAGTGAGCCAAGGTCATCTTTTGTCTTCACACCAAACCGGAACGAGGTGGAGGCATCTGCCAGCATGGCAGAGAGAGATTGGACCATGTGACAGATTTGTGGGTGTGAGGGCAGGATCTTGAACTTTCAACTAAGGGGTGGAAACTGTAAATCTTCAGATTTGGGTTTCAACAGATTGTGCCAACATGTCTCTCCTAATAAATTGGAACTTTGAGGAATGCTTCGCCTCGGAGTTTGATCTGTTTAGGGACGATATTTGGAACGTTGACAATGGCACTGGTTTTATTGTCCAAAGGCATTGTGAAAAACCAAAAGGAGGTTGATTAGATACTACTTATCCTGTTGGTAGATTCTGTCAACCAGTGGAATAGGTTGCTCCATGAAGTAGTATGTTTGCTTTCATTGGAGATCTTCAAAGATAGTGTGGATAAAGCATCTGTCTCAAAGGTTTTAACAGATCCTGCATTGAACAAGCATTTGATTTTTAAAGTCCACTTTATAATATTTTACTCTATTATACCAAGACAGAAAGGAGGGACATTACCAGTATTCACTAATATATGTTTTCTATATATTTTTGTAGAATATTGGACAGCAGAGTAGCCAAACGATACCCCCCCAAAAAACCTTTGCTATCATCTAATGTTTATCTGAATTGTTGCAAGGTAGATGTGAATTCAGAGATACACTTATCTTGCACGTTTCTGCTCTGATATTAAAATATACCTCTTGGAAATCCACTTGCCTACCATCCTTTTTGGAGAGAGATGACTTTGAATTAGAAAGGCCTCATTGCAAACATCAATGATAGGGTTAGATTCTGCCAAATATTCTAGTGCCCCTGAAGATGGATCTGCAATGGAATTAGCTTACTTTTCAATTGATGGCTTTTGTACAGTCCATTGATTGTCATCACGTTTAAGCATCTCATTCTACAACTTTTGGATATACAGGTAGAGGATCATATAGAAACAATGTCTAGATTTGTTTGATCTAAATCTCTTACTCCAACCCGATTGCTTTTAGATGGAAGAACACAAGTTTTTTTTAAGTGGCCTGCAGTGCAAACAAAGAAATATATGCATCAATTTGTTCTCACTACAGATATGTCAGTTAGAGCTAGCAGAACATTAGATACGTTGGAAGGCTTCTTGTGAAGGATAAAGCTGCTCAAGAGATGAAATAGGATGAACTATATACCGTAGTTGGAGAACAGAGCAAGGATACTCAGAGATAAATTACAGCTCTGAAATAGACCATATCTCTGGTGCTAGACATTTACCTGGCAATTGCTGGTCAATATATATATTATTTAAATCCAGAAATGCCATTATTTTCATTAAAATAAATTTTTTTTTAATAAATTTTTGTTAAGATTCAGTACATTCCTTTAATAGGGAAAGATTTAGATTTATTAATTGACAGATTGAACCTGTAGCCTTCAAGATTTTTTAATCTATCTATCCTACTGGAGCAGAGCAAAAGAAATACAAATATATCTAGTTACAGGGTAACCAATAATGTAGAGTTTTACATATTGTTCTCTGGTGGGCTTTTAGTTACAGTTCCATCAGCAGTAACAAAATGGAATTATCCTGCTTCAATGCCCCTGCTAAGGAGCATACTGATCTATTAAATTGGATTAAGCTGCAGAATACTTTCTTTGTGTCTTATTCTCAAAATAAAGCATCTGTTCTGTGGCCACGGCAACATCATATGCATTTAAAATTCTTAAATTGCAAACCAGGCAGGGCATCCAAAGATCTTTTGACTGCTAAAGCAGAATGCAACATTTTAGTTTTTTACCCTGATTTTATGTTTATCATTCAAGTTTTTGGGAGTCAATGGGACCCGGGGAAAACCTGGTTGAAAAAAACTGATATAGAGGTAGAGGTAGAGATGATATATAGATATATAAATGTAGATAGATCTATCTATCTATCTATCTATCAATAGAGAGAGAGGGAGAAAGAACATTTAGATATTTAGTATCAGAACTGAAGCAGAAGCAACCACACAAATTATTTCTGTTTGATGTTTTGTACTCCTGTTAGTAATAAATACAAAAGGATGTGCAGTTTTGTTATCTCAAAATAAAATGTGATAGGCAGTTTAATGCATTCTCTAAATCAAATACTTTAGACAGGTGTAATGAATCCTAGACTTATATTTATTTTCTACCTTCAATTTTTTCCCTTTGCAATCAAGAGAAGGTGCAGAATTCTATGTTGAAGTCTAACTTGAGGAACTGAGATTTATTGTAGGTAAAGTTGATTTAAAATCCTTGTCTGCTTCCTTAGGTGGCCTTTATTTGTTTATTTATTGTGAATGATGGCTGAATTTATTTAAAGGGAAGGGAGCTGAGTATTCTCAAATAGTTAGGCAGAGTTAGTGGCACCAAAATGGCTACTATTTTGAAAGTTGTATTTTTCTTCTTGTTTTCTTGGTATGAAGCTTAAAGGTATGTTCCAGAGGTGAGTTCTGAATCTTCTTACTGCTGGTTGGCTCAGAGTCGCGCCTCAAATGTGTGCGTGTGCGCATGTCGCAGACGTGCGTGTATGCATGTGGCAATAAAAAATGGCTTCAGTACATGCGCAGAAGCAAAATCCAAAATGGCGGCACCCACAGAGACACTGAAGGAACCGGTTCCATGACATCATTGCGGAGTTATTACCTACTCTATAGAACTGGATAGATCCGGTAGGAAGCCCACCTCTGGTTTGTTCTATTTATTTATTTTTCCACTAAAATGGCTGAGATTAAACAAATATTTCTTAGTCTCCTGATACTTCAGTTTCTGCAAAAAAAGAAACAAATTCCGTTCAAAATCTATAAAACAGCATGGTTGTGAAAAAAACACTAAGCAAGTGTGAAACAACAATCTGGAGAAAAGTAAACATGAATAAAATAACCATTTCAAGGACATCACAGGTTTGTCTCACCTATCACCCTTTTAATTTGGAAATAAGTCTCTAAGCAGGCCAAATCCAACCTGTATTTCTTCATTTTATCCCCACTATCTTCAAATCAAAGATATAACCTGGTATAGTGTTGAATATGTGTTTGCAAATATGAAATCTGCAAATTGAAATACAACTTCTAGCCCTGCATTACTCAGCCCAAGCAGGCAATAGTTGAAGCGTTTATGCTACACTTCCATTAATACATAAAATAGCATGAAGCTATAACTTTTCCTTGATAAAAAAGGTGAAAATGTGTTTCCTTATCCAAAATAAACCATAGTTCATAAGGCTGAGTATACATTTTGATGTCTGCAGAGATTTTCAGTCACCCGGTTCTTGGTTGTCCCAAAGATGCTTTTTCAGGAGACAACTGGACTTTCTTGTTTTTTCCCCTCTTATTTTGAAGATATTTCACTTCTCATCCAAGAAGTTTCTTCTGCTCTGACAGGATAGTGGGGACTGGAATGATTTATATTCCTTGCAGACAGCTGGTTATTTGCATCCTTTTAGAGGACTGTTGAAGCACTTGGAGATTTATTTATGTCATCAGGGTCACCTGAGTAGTGCTCCTGGTTCCTATAGTCTGCAATCTTTTCTTCTGGAAATCCATTCCTACTCCCACACCATTCAAAGGGTGGTCATCCCAAATTGTATAGCTAAAAGTCTGTACAGATTCTCAGTCATCTGGGTCATGGTTGTCCCAAAGGTGCTTTTTCAGGAGTCAACTGGACTTTTTTCTTTTTTTCTTTTGAAGACGTTTCGCTTCTCAACCAAGAAGCCTTTTCTGCTCTGATAGGATAGTGGGGAGCAAGGATTTATATTCCTTACACACTGCTGGCTCATATTTCAGTGATCATCTACTAGGACTCCAAGGTCCCACAGTTACTGTTTTTGAGCCAGATTTCACCTACTGTAATCTGTACTTGTACCTTTGGTTTTTCCTGCCTATGTGTAAAACCTTGCTTTTCTCCACATTAAATTTCATTTTATTGGGTAGGGCTTTTCTTCTTCTTTTTGCTTATCTTCTGATTAAACCAGGAGAAGGAAAGTTCCCCTGTAGTCATCATATGCACTCAAAATCTGTTCTGGTTGGAGCATCTTACTCAGAGTTAATGAGAGTGGAATGGGCTGTAGCAGGACAGAAATTTCACTCTTATGGCCATGTAACATTGGAATTCACAAAAATTCATGGAAATATGGGATTATTGCTATCCAGATACAGAAGGCAGAAAAATCCTATGGCAAAATTGGAAATGTAAACCCAAAGAAACTGACATATCCTTTATTGTGTCAGAAAAAAAAAGTGGTTGAATCTAATTTGTCATTATGTATGAAGATACTGTTTTCAAATTAATAAAACTGTGTAGGGCTCTAAAATGAAAAGAACTGCAGCTGCAGCTAATGATGAACGTAAGAGCTTTGTTCAAACTAATACGGGAGGAAATAGAAGGTTGTTATGAATCCAAGGTGTGCAAACTAAGCAGGCAGAGTGAAGCATTCATTTAATGCAGCATCATTTGATTCCTCCTGGGGCTCTTGACTGCAGCAAAAGGAGATGTTTTTAATTAAGAACATAAATTATAATCTCCCCCAGGAGAGTGATTGAAATTATCACCACTGTCAGAATATTAACATGTTGTGCATTTACTTCCTTTATGTGCTCTCTCTTGCAGTTGGCTTTTGCCATTGTGAAGCTATATAGCCAACTGACCATCACTTTTTCGAAGACAAATGAGTGGTAGTTACAAAGTACTGTCTTCTCCACTTTGTCTTGCTTTCATATATATCTACTAAGCCACTGTTGATGAGTGTTACTATATGTTTCAAAGGCCAAAAACCATAAGGGCAGAACAGTGATGCAAAGAAGCCAAAACAACAGAGGCAGGATCAAGATTTTTGGGTGTTGTTTTACAGTACTTTAGAGATGGGAAGTTTGGGTGTTCTTTTTGCTTTTTTGATTCTATGAACAAAATTAAGACTCTTTGGGGGCTTATAGTATATTTTTCTCACTTCCCCAAAGTAAAAAAATAAGCCACAAAATGAATTTAGGAACTTCAGATGATCACCCTGATTTAACCCCTATTCAGGAATAATGTTATGCGCAAGTGTGCGTGCCTGCATGTGCATGTACACACACACACACACACAAGGGTCAAATCAACCTTCAACATGTTGAGTGCAAAAGTCTTCAGGGAATTTCTGCTTATCTTTTATTTAACATGCTTAGAAACTTTCACATGAGCACAATCGTGCTTTAACCTGATTTTTGATCACTGAATATATTCTTTTGGTGTTTAAGGAAATGTATATAGAAACTAGCCACTGGTGTTGTTTTTTAACTTAGGATGAGGAGGAAATAACTTAAGGAAATTTAAGACAGAATGCTTTTGTGCCTTGGAGCCAGACAAATCCATTCAGTTTTCTTGTCACAGTTTTGGAAGTGTTTTCCTTCCACTTACCTTTCTGCTGAGAAAGAGAAACTGAACTAAAGTCACCCATCTGTTTTCAGGCCTAACACAGGACAAGAACTATCTTCTGGTTTCTAGCCTGATGCCCAGGGGTGAAATCTAAAATTTTTCCTTACCGGTTCTGTGGGTGTGGCTTATTTTGTGGGCGTGGCTTGGAGGTCAGGTGACTGGGTGGGAATGCTTTTACACT
>JANHFT010006163.1:56747-78432 GCA_032467955.1 Pseudoxenodon macrops | reverse complement strand
ACCCTCATGTGCTTTGGAGAATAGCTTGACTCCCTCTTCTTTGTGGCAGCCCCTGAGATATTGGAACACTGCTATCATGTCTCTGCTATACTTAGGTGCGTCTTATACTCCGTAAAATACAAAATGCTTTCATCTTTCTGAAAGTGATTGCTTTCTTGGAAATAATGTGTGTAATGGTATTCTGAACTTAATTTGAGCCTCTTAGTTTCCAAACATTTGGCTTTAGTGCAACTGATGCTATATGGTCCTGCACACATTTTTATGTGCTTAATAATGATACTTGCCCATATGTTATATTATTTTAGATACCTATGTGAAGAATTACTGCTTTAGTTTAGCATCCAAACAAATTTCTGATGTTCCCTTTTTATTTGCATAACTTTTTAACACCTTATTTTAGATTTGCATTTAATTATCTGAATTCTTTTCACACATAATATAAATAACTTAAGATCTACTCCCCAGGATCTAGTATTTCAATTATTTAGTCCAGTATTATGTTTGCAACATCAACGAAGTGAGAATTAAAAAAAAAACCTGTTCACTTTTTTTCTTGCACAAATATCTGTTGCTCAGGGGTATATTATGTGTGAACATGGAGAATCAGTTTAGTAGTTCTGATAAACTACATTTATGTAGTGTAATATAAAGTTGCTGTGAGAACTACTCTGAGTTATCTGTGGAACGTTTAATTCTTTTAAAGCATAACATAAGCAAATTGGTACTTTCATAAGTAGTAGCCATAAATTACTAACTAATGTTTTATGTGAAATATTATTTATGCTAAGGCAGTTATGGCGAACCTATGGCACGCATGCCACAGGTGGCACACGGAATCATTTCTGAGGGCATGTGAGGCGTTGCCCTGTCAGCTGGCTGGCTAATTTTCGGCCATTTTTCACCTTCTGGAGGCTTCAGGATGCTTCCTAAAGTAGTGGCTGCAGAAATGGCCCAACAGGCAAACCGGAAGTCACTTCCCGAATTTTTGGTTTGCCCATAGGGCCCTTTTTCACCTTCAGGAGGCTTCCCTGGAGGGTAAAAAACAGCCTAATGGGGATGCAGTGCAGTGTGCATGGGTGGGGTGGGGTTGTGTGCTGGCACGCATGCGTGTGCTGCCATTTTTGGCACGCAAGAAGAAAAAGGTTAGCTATCACTGTCCTAAACTCCATTTTGAAGTTCCAAAAAATCCAGATGGCAATAAAGAGATAAGTAAGACTCTGAGGCTATCTAGTGGCCCTTGATTTTTGCATCTTAGGTCTGGTAGCCCTAGTTTCTCTTGGCATTGTTGCTGAACTAATTAATTTGGTAACATGTAAATGTATATTTATTTATTTATTTATTTATTTTTATAATAATTATATGGATAGAAAAAGATGTCTATTATTATTTATTTATCATATGAGAATATTACAGAAGAGAAGCAAAATGACACCTACAGTCAGTCCAGATAATTATATACAAAACTTCTATGCGTTACAGAGGTGGCCCCATAACTGGACGTCCAATTCAGCTATCAAGACAGTCACCTCTAGTGTTGCTTAGTGCAGGTGTTCTAGGGAACCAGAGAATGCATGTTGTGGGCAGTCTTTTATGATATGTTTAATAGTTTGCATATCAGCACCACAATTGCAACAAAGGAAATCTTTCCATCCCCACTGATACAGAGGCACTTCTGTATCACACCTAATTCTATTCAGTTGTGTCACGATAGAACGAGGCAGGTCAAAACCAGGTGGCTTGGAGGGATAGTCAGGCCACAAGAAGATATCTTAGACCATTCCTCTCTCCAGGCATTCCAGAGGTTAAACTGGGTAGAGGTTAAGTGAATATCTGTTTCCAAGTTGGCCTAAAGAATTTCAATCTTTTTTTTTTAAAGTTTTTATGAGAATTTCAATCTTGTGATGGACTGTGTAATATTCTGGTCAATAGGGAGAGCCTTATGGTTCATTGTCCTTGACCACAGCTGAACGACAGTTTGTTATCTTCTAATGTGGGGCGGTGTGATATTGCTAAGTACTGGCAACAAGTGTACAAGAGTGGGATGCAATGAGCCAGAATTGATACAATGTCAGGATTTGATAATACTTTCACTATTGGGAAGGGTCCTATAAACTTAGGACCCAGCTTCTTACAGGGCAGCCTTAACTTTAAGTACTTTGTGTACAAGTAAACATTGCTGGCCACCTGGAATGGTGCTGGAGGAAGCGGTGTTTATCGGCTTGAGCTTTGCGGCTTTTTGCTGCTTCTTACAGGGCCTACTTGGTGTTCTCCCAAGCTTCTTTTAGTGACTACATCCATTCATTTAATGACATGGATGAGGGGAGTTCCCTGGGCAGTTCAGGCATGGGGACAAACTTCATGCCACTGGTGACCTGGAAAGGTTAAGGTTAGGGTTGACATAAATATTGTCTGACAGAGTTGGACATCAATCATTTGGGCATGGGCCCTGTTAAGCCACATGCTGGTCCAGTATTCAGCTGTGGAATCAACCAAAGCCTGGGCTGTTGTTTGTAGGGTGTTAGCATCAGCACTCCAGGATGTTCCAGGCAATCTGTTCAGTAAATTGTTGCAGCATTTCAATTTTGCAGCTTTTTTTTTTGTCTATGAATTCAGTTTATTTTTTAATAACAGTCATAGTTTCATAACTTTGTATCATATTACACTCTTAAGCTTTTGTTTTAGTTAAATATCACAAAACCCTTTAGTCTTTCCTCAAAAAAATTTGCTTCAAAAGTCACTAAAGAACTGGTTGTTTCCTCAGGCATTTCCCCAGCCCTGTTGGTTGGTTAGTTTGTAATTTGTTATTTCTTCTTGATTGTAAAATGAAATGATCTATTTGGACCCCAACACTTAATATGTAGATAGATTGCTATTGATTATAAAATTGAGTGATTTGTTTAGATCTCTACATAATATGCAGATTGTTCTTGCAATTACTTTTTAATTAATTTAAATTATTAGCTTTATTTGGGGGGATTTAATTTGTTGCTGGCTATCCAGAAGACAATAGTGAAAGTGTCTCTGACACACATATAAACATACATATACACATATGCATACATGCATGAAGTTCCTTAATTGGAACCAAATCTGGCAGTATTGTGGAATTTTCTTAAAAGTAGGTTTATATCTTTCCAGTGGCTTTGCATTTTACATATGATCAGTCATGTTTATCTCATAATTTAAAGTATGTGCATGTTTTGGAAAGACAAGGTATGACCACCAAATTTCTTACCAAGATATTTCAAGAGTCCTACCTAAGAGAATCTCAAAGTATCTTATAAATTCCAATATTTAAGCATGTGTTTCATATTTGTGCAGCCTTATTAAGATGTAGTGGCTCACTTTAATGTGAGCTAATCATCAATTATTTAATTTAACAGTGTGGTTTGTCTGCAAAATTATAGTGCATCTTTAAGGTTTTGAGTGTTTGCTTTAGAGCAGTCAGTTATTTTTTATGAATATTGTTATTAAAAGAAGATTTTATTAAGACTTTTAAAAACTTCAGAAACGTAAAAAAAGGGATTGCAAAGGATAAAAAGGTAAGAATAATTTTTTAAAACCAAGAAAAAGAAAGATATCTTTCTTATAAAGCAGTCAGCTTTATAAACTTTATGATTTAGAGTTCTAATAATAGTCAGTATTTTCATTCAGTGCAACTTGTGTATCAGAGGTGGGTTCCAACAGGTTCTGACCAGTTCTAGAGAACTGGTTGTGGAAATTTTGAGTAGTTTGGAGAACCGGTAGCGGAAATTTTGAGTAGTTCAGAGAACCGGTAAATACCATCTCTGACTGGCCCCGCCCCATCTATTCTCTGCCTCCCGAATCCCAGCTGATCGGGAAGAAATGGGGATTTTGCAGTAAACTTGGGAATGGGTGGGAATGGAAATTTTACAGTATCCTTCCACTGACACGCCCACCAAGCCATGCACGCCAAACCACACCATGCCCACCAAGCCACGCCCAAAGAACCGGCAGTAAACATTTTTGAATCCCACCACTGATGTGTATGTATGCATGTATATGTATGCATATATGTATGTGTATACACACACACACTAGAAGCAATGTAGGAAGTGAAGAAAATAATTTGTCCAATACTTTCATCATTACACTTCCTTTTTAGAATTTTAAACTTCACTACGGAATCCAAGACTATTTCTGTAGCTATTGGAACCTTTTCCCTCACTTTCTAATAGTACAGTATATTTTCTTTTATTACACATATAAGCACCAATGGTTTATAATATAGCACAGAATCTGTCTCGGGGACATTATATTTAGAGTGAAACTGAATATTTACTGCTAGTCACACAGAACCTTGGATTGTGCTATGGGACACTGGTCATTAACTAATTTCATTAGAAAGCCACTGACTGATAAGAGAATGGGAAAGTGATGTGCCCTTTGCTCACCAACCTCAATGCGATGACCCACCAGTATTTCGTGTCTTTCTTCTGTATGTGATGTAAGGCTAAGAAGTGACCGTTTTTTAGCCCTAATACAGAGATGTATGATCTTAACAAGAGCTTCAGAGTTTTTGTTCAATAATGCCAGAATTCTGAAGAGAACATCAGTGAATTTTTAAAAACCAGTAGATTGTATACACCACATCTTTAGCGCTTTATAGATGTCTTTTTTATTATATGCCAGTGTATAAAATTGTCATTAAAGAAATTGCAAAGTTTTATTTCAATTCTGTGAGCATTTTGGTACAGTTGGAGACACCATCAAAGACCACTGCAATGCCACTAACAGATCTAGGAAGAATCAAAACTAATATATATCTGAATAGCAGTGAGGTTAAAAAAATGTTTGAGGTTTGCTCAGCAATTCAATGAAACATGTGTTACTATAGCAGCCCTAAATATAATGATGTAGAAAGCAGCAGCATGTATTACCAAAACTTCACAGCATACCATATGTTGTTATAGGCTTGCTGGATGGAGAGAGCCAGATAAAAGTAGAAATTCAGCTAACTTGGGGAATAAACCACATCTGAACAACATGGAGTAATGTCTGCTAACAAATGTGATGTTTTGCTTCTGCTAGTCAATTATAAGGAAAAAGATAAGTTGGAAAGGAGCAATTTCAAGAGTTATCATTTCAAAATATTTCCATAATGTTTACTGTATGGTACTGATTGGAAACTTATGAAAGAAATGTCTCTGCACTTAATGATAATATCTACTTACAGTACTTCCACAATTTAATATTTTTTTGAAAACACAAGGAATATAGAAATAACATTTTAAGAAAACCCATTTTTACAAAGACATCTCTGTTAAATATAGTTGCAGCATATATATTTTTTGAATTTTTAAAAACCAGTTTGAACTCTGAAATTCTTTGAACACTTTCCTGAAGGATAACAATGCTTGGCTGTTTCAGGTTCATTACCTTCATCATTGTATTCATATTTATTTACTTTGTACAATTAGGAAACAAATATTGTTCCATTAAATTAAGTACATTATCACAGCATTCAGCTTATCCTGTCATATTTTGTTTAGATGGTATGTCAACCATTTATAATATTCTCCTACCTAACAGCTAATATTTTCTTTGTATGACTATAATGTTAATATCATTTTGTGACTAGAAATAAAAACCAAGATGTTTACATTGCTAAATGCACAATTCAATTATTACATTGTTATAAGTGCAATTTTACAATTTCTCACAAAACAGCCACTATTTTTCCACTGCATTAACCATAATGATTTAAGACATGTGAACTGTTACATAAAACATTTATATCAATTTTATCTTACATCATGAATAAAAAAAAGCTTTATTGTATTTTACATAGTACAACAATAATTCACAGTCTATAACACTATGAAGCATTGTTAATAATTTTAATAAATTTAGGTCATATATTATGAACTTTGTGAATGATAGTAATATTGGTACTAATATTACTAATACAAGTACTAAGTAGTAATGTTTGGCAACCAAAAAAACTTAAGTAATAAGCAATAATCATTATAGCAATAGCACTTAAAGTTATATACCATTTCATAGTGCTTTTAAAGCCCTCTCTAAGCAGTTTACAGAGTCAGCATATTGCCCCCAACAATCTGGGTCCTCATTTTACCCACCTCGGAAGCATGGAAGGCTGAGTCAACCTTGAGCCGGTGAGATTTGAACTGCCGAACTGCAGTAGCAGTCAGCTGAAAAACCTGCAGTGTTGCACTCTAACCACTGCTCCATCTCAGCTTTTGTTCTCTTTGAACAAAAATATCTGATAAATTAACAGCACATTCAGAAGAAAATGCACTTGGGTGTGTTTCTGTACGTGTTTATGGAAGGGACTGAGAATTCTAAGATAACAGATGTATTAGAAATTAGCATATTTATCTGCAATCAAATGTGATAAGTATAAAAAGTACAGTATAATTAATTATTACTGAAATGTATATAATAATTGTAGTGATTTACATCATTTTTTAAATATTTTAATCTTTGTTTAAATTAATCAGGTATCTGTTCATAAACAAAGTGTATGACATCCAGGGGTGAAATTCAGCAGCTTCTGACAGGTTCTGGAGAACTGATAGTGGAAATTTTGAATAGTTCAGAAAACCAGCAAATACAACCTCTGGCTAGCCCCAGAGTGGGGTGGGAATGAAGATTTCGCAGTATCCTTCCTCTGCCACACCCACCAAGCTATCCCTACCAAGCCACACCACGCCCACAGTACCAGCAGTAAAAAAAAAATTGAATTCCACCACTGATGACTTCACATTAATACAATAGAAGTCATTAATATATGCTTTTTACAATGCTAAATACTTCATTTCTGTGGAGTAGTTTGAAACTATGAATTAAACTTTAGTAGATTTCTGCCTCAAATGTTAGAAAAACAGTTTTCTGGTAACTTACTATGTATTAAATTAAAGCTCTCTAATTCTTTTTAATACACAAACTAATAATTTTCCATCTGTTCTGAAAATTTAAGAATTTAGTTCGTCTAAAATGTAATATGATTTCTATCATTAGACTTGAGGAAATATATATTTATCAATTATAATGGAGTGTGCTTTTTTTTTTAATTGTGACTTTCCTTTTAAAAAGGCTATAAGAAGATATATCTCTCACTCTCTTTCTCTCTCTCTCTCTTTCTCTCTCTCCAAGCTTTTGGTCTGCTACAGTTGTGTGTGTGCTGCAATTTTATAGTCCAGCTGTTAACCAATTACTACTTTTAGCTTGAGTTGAATCTGCTGAGCCATGGATCAGCAAGATTGCCAAGGGTACATTTTGCTTCCTTTCACTGCACAACGAAATCCCTATTTAAAATATTCTTCTGTTTTGAATTCTTGGCTATGTTATGGGGAAATACTTAAAAATGTATGTCTTTTTGGTTCATTAGTTATGATGTATGTCCAGTTTGATATAACTTTGTTATAGTTTAAGAGTTCGTGCTGTTTGAAAGACCAGTCGCATTAAAACAGACTTTAGACATTTGACAGATTTGATTGAAGGCTTTCTGAATAAAAAAAAAATTAAAAACAAAATGCAATGTGCGTACAGTATTTGAATGGAGCATGATGGTTTAGTTCACATGGATAGATAGAAAGTAATAAAAGTTTATTGCAAAATAAGTTATCTTTCTCTCCAGTTTTTATGGTTTATTAATAAAAGTAATAATAATAATATAAAGTTGCTTGCAGATCCCTCATCAAACCTTTTTTTAATGTTATTGATGCATTTTTGTTTCTTCAGTAATGTTTCTTAAATCATATATTTTAAATATTGTAAGCCATCCATATTTCTGCAGGTTCAAAATTCAGTAAGTTAAATTAATTTAGTTAAATTAAAGGCAGTAAAAAGTAATTCATAATCAAAATCAGTTATATATTCAGATATACAAGAAAAAAGAAATAATTTTATTTGCATCGTTAAGTTATTTATATATTCCTTATTCCACATTTGGGTTTTTTTCTCTGTTCAAAATGTGATACAAATATTAATATATGATACAACTATCTCACTATGTCTAAATAAAGGCAAAAAGGAAAATATTGTTTTACTATAATGTAAATATTTTGTAAACATTTTTGCTTAACATTGCAGAAAATGCAAGAGCATGGAAAACAAATTAATTAGTTACCCCATTTCACAATTCTTTTCAGTTATATTATTTTAGAAAATTCTGTAGTCTATTTACACATCTGTTTATGTTAGTTCAGTCTGTTCATAAATACAAATTGCTCTAAAGTGGTGTTATTTTAAACTTGGTCAGATTTGAAAAACATTGTGTTAAAGTCTGGCAATAAAATGTTTAAGCAAACATAGAGTTATGGGCAAGTTGGGTAAGATGACATACACACTTTCTATTTCACCTCCCTTTAATCAATACTTTTGTGTGTTATTTATTTCCACTGCAATTCACACCTTTTTAGGATATCCCTCCTAAAGGTACATATTATTGTTCTTCCATTCTTTTTTATTCTCTTTTATACATTAAGACTACAACTGAAAAAAATTGCTTTACTTTATTATATTTATAATTTTCAATTTATACTTACATTTATTATAATTATGGTGGATAGCCAGATGTTTAGACTACTGATAGAAGAGAGTGTTATATGAATGATGAAATGTGAGGTCCTTGATGTTTTCTGAGCTTGTTTTTTTTTTTTGCAGACATTTCAATACCAAACTAGGTAACATCTTCAGTGCTAGGTAGTAAGGAGTGATATCAGCTCTCATTTTATATTCTAGTGGATTGATCTGTCAGTATTGATGGGAGTAGTCTTAGTGATTCCTCAATTAGGCTGTTATTTATTTGTTTGTTAGAATTGGTAGTTCCTTGTTTGTTTGCTTGTTGACTGTTGTTTTAACATGGATCTTGATGTTAATCTCTGCTCAGCTGGGTGTTGATTACTGATGAGGAGGTGTTTTGGCCTTTTTTTCCCCTGTTGGCTTTCGATTGTCTCTTTTGAATGGTACGTCAGTATTATTTATCTCTGTGTGCCTATTGACGGCTGACTTGTCTAGGTGCCAGGCTTCCAGGAATTCTCTAGCGTTTTTTTATTTGTCTTGGTCTAGGATGCTCACAGTAAGTTGACTCAACTTGGTTTGTGTGCTAACAGTGATGCCATCTGGTTGTAATAGTCTCCTGGTGGTTTCTGTGATGCTTTTGATGTACAGCAACATTATCCTTTTCACAGCTTGTGTTGCTTGTGCTTGTGCTATATTGGGTTGCATGGCCAGGCACTTTTTGATAAAGTTGTGTGGATATCCATTGCATTAAAAGATGCATAAATGATTTATTTCCTTTTTCTGATGTTCAGGTTTGCTGCAATGTGTTTGTGCTCATCTTAATAGTCTTCTTATACAGCTTCTCTTGTGGAAGATTGGGTTGTTATTTTGGTAGTGGAGCACTTGGTTGCTGTGGGTAATTCTATAATAGACTTGTGTTTCTAATTGCCATCACTGCCTCGGCTGATGAGGCTATCCAGGAAGGTGTAATGTTTTCTTCTTCACTAGTATATTTTATTCCTTTGAAGATATTGTTGATGGTTTTGTGTGTGTTTTGTCAATGCCAGGAGTGTTCCAATGATGCTCTACATATTTAGCATGGAAAAACTAAAACAGTAGAATATACATGCATATACTATTATGCAACCACACTAAAACTTTGGGTTAAACAGATCTAATAACCACATTATCTCTTTCCCTTCCCTTTAAATTTTGCAATATAGTGAAGTGAGTTCTTTCTAGGCAAAAAGTATGCCACCTTGCCAGACTTTTTTTTGAAGTATTTAACGTTTATGTTGGTTGTCTACGGAAGTCTAAACATGCTTTGCACTCTGAAATTAGGAAGTGGCATTTCTTAAAAGGATCAACTCTATTATATTAATATAGTAATAAAGATTTGGCAAGTTAAACTATATAATTAGTCATAATGCTTTATCAAAATAATTGTTTATATGAAATGGATATATAATTATTTGTCTCATATTCTGTGCTACACACATTGTGTACAGGAAGGGGCTCCTACTAAATCCTTTAATTCTCCTTCATTTTCAGCAGTTTCATACATTATTCCTGAGACTGGAATTGTTCAAATACCGTGTCTTATCATCTCTTAGCAAATGCTGCAATTATGACAGTAAATTCATCCTATAGACATGCTTTATGACTTATGGTTGTCTCTTTCTCATAATGTAAAGATTTTATAAAATAACCTCACTGTAAACACTCCTACTTCTTTTGCATTTGTAATTTGTGTTTCTGTCATCATAAATCCTAATCTCCCTCTTACCATTGGTAGCTTTCCATCCTTTTCTTGACATAGTTATTATTCTGGAATGTTCATGGTCTCTAGATTTCAACTCATTGTGTCTCTTTTTCCTTGGATTTCTTGCTTGATTATTGGATCCTTGCTCTGACCTGAACCAACCCTTTGTTTCATTACTTTCCATTTTTAGGTATAGGTAAAAAGGATTCATTTCTTATTAAAGTTCTGCCTTAGCTTGCATATCAGTGGATTGTATAGGAATTCAGCTTGCTGGTTGACTGAGTGAGAAAAATGGGAAATAAATTTGCTTTGATGTCATCTTCCAGTTTGAAAGTTAACAGAATAGCAGAGTTAGAAGAGACGTTGAAAGTCTTCTAGTCTAACCCCATGTTCAAGCAGGAAACCCTATACTATTTCAGACAAATTGTTATTCCCTGATTTGTCTGGTTAATCCTACAGTCCCATGCCAAGATTGTATACCAAACTCAGATTCTACCAGCAAGAAAAAAATTGTTGTTAACTTTGAAATCCAATCCATATGTATTTCCTTGCTCTCAGCACATGGTACCTTCAATCTTTGAGAACCATAACAATTGTACACATTTTTTTTTAAATAGCTAGTTCATGAAATCACTGCTATTTTCAAATGATCCCCAAAGTCATCCAAACTAAGGCTTGACTCCGAATGTATTTAAAAAAAAAATACTTCCCAAAATTCAATGCTTATAAAACCAATGTGAACTCAGGGTACACACAGGATCTTCCTAAGAAGAAAAGTTAATAGGAACAATTACTTAAACATAAGAAAGGGTGTTGTGAAATAAGACACCTGGTGACATTTTTATCCAAACCAAACTAATGACTCAGCCCAATTCTGGTGCATAATCATGGATCGTCCGAGCATTACCTTGGCACATTTGAATAACAGCATCCTGTCAGAAGTCTTGGAAAGGTATTTCACAGCACTGAAGAAGCTACTGTACATATCAGCAGTTTTCTTGGCATGATGTTAGAGCAGGGGTGTCAAACTCAAGGCCCGGGGGCTGGACCCAGCCTGCAAGGAGTTAGATCTGGCCTGCAGAGCTGCCCTGGAAACAGCAAAGGACGGTCCTGCAGTGCCTCTGCCAATGAAAAATGAAAAACAATTTTCATTGGCAGAGGGTTGCATGAAGCTGTTGCGGCCGAAAATGGAGCTTGGGAGCTTGTTTCCGCTGGCAGAGTGCTCAGGCCACCACACAACACGAATGGCGTCAAGCTGGCCACACCTACCCTGGCCATGCCCACCCTGGGTCCCAAGGTCAAATACAACCATGATGCAGCCCTCAATGAAATTGAGTTTGATATCCCTATGTTAGGGGATCTGCCCATCAATGATCCATCTAAGAGGTCAAGTAACTAATTTCTCACTCTATGCCTTTGAAGCTTCTGGTCATGATTTAATTCTTACTAAGCTATCAAAGCAATTCATCATGGCCTCAGTATTTACATGCATGTTTCTTACTGCCTTCTTGATGTAACAATGGGGCACTTGAATAAACATGACCAGAGTTTAAGGTAGTTCAAACCCACCATTATGAATATTCTTTAGAAGCAAACATGAAAGATCACTCCCACGTCTTAATATTTGGAAAATATAGATGATTTCAGATTGCATTGGATTTCTTCTTATGTATAGCAAAATATTTTTAGAAAAAGATTTCCACATATTTATCCTGTATTAGTTTTATTTATCCTGTATTAGTTTTTATTTATCCTGTATTAGTTTTTATTTATCCTGTATTAGGTTTTATTTATGAAAGCAACAAAGATGATTAGAGCAACAAAGATGGAAGCTAAAACATATGAAGAACTTAGTATGCAATTGGATATGTCTAGTCTAGTGAAAGGGAGGACTAGGGCTGACATGCTAGCTAGTTCCAACATTTGAGGGTCTGCCACAAAGAAGGTCAAGCTGTTGTCCAATGCACCTGAAGGCACGACAAGAAGCAGTGGATGGAAACCAAGAGAACCAACCTAGAACTAAGAAGAAATTTCCTGACAGTTCGAACACTTAAGCAGTGGAACGACTTGCCTTTAGAAGTTGTGAGTTCTCCAACACTGGAGGTTTTTAAGACAAAAATGGACAATCATTTGTCTGAAATGTTATAGGTTTTCCTGCTTGAACAGTGGATTGGACTAGAAGACTTCCAACTCTATTATTTGTTGTTCTTATTGCTGGTTTTAAAGCAAGCACTGTTTCTTGAACCATGTATATGCTTTGCTTTTAACCAAGCAATTGGAAACTTGTTGTTGTTTTGAAAAGTGGCACTTAATACCGTAATTTTCTTTCTCAGATAATTTAAAATAATAATTTATCTTTTATCCTATTCCATTTGTTGTCATTTTTCTGTAGCAAAGGTCATGAAAAAAGCAGAGTATGTTGTAAAAAAAACCTATCACTATACTCAAAGCAACAATTTTCCCATATCAAAATAACAAAAGAATACTTTTATTCTGGTATTCCACTTGTTTCCAGATGGAATTTAGAATAAACCATCAGAAGGTTTTTATTATGTTTTCTATATTTCAGAGAGACGCTGATTGTACACTTTCTTTGTCTGTGGGATAATTTTGAAAAAGACATCACCCTATTGCTGTCAATTATATCTAATGCAAGCCAAACAGTTGCAAACTTAGATATGAATGTCTGAAAGTTCAATTTTATGCTTACAGCGTAAATATATTTCCTTTTACATTTTAATTGTTTGCAATTATCTGCAATTATGACCAGTTTGCCATTGATTTCCTGAGACAGATATTTTTAAAATACTATCTTGCTTTCTACTTTTGAAAAACAAATAATTAAAGGTTTTACAAAATATCATAGTTGTATTGCGGTTCTGTTTTGAATTCTGATAAAATTGCAGTGTATTAATGAAAAGAATACAATAATCATTCATGACAGACTCAAAATGCCAAAAAGTTGTTGTCCAAGTGGTATGCAGTTGCTTCACAAAGTACTGAAGATATCTTTGTGTCACAGTAATATAGAATGGAAAAGAAGTTAAAGCAAAAGCTTTGATCATTTTTGGATGTTCAGTTTTGCATGAACAAAATGTGTGTAGAAAATATTTCATTAATGTTTCTATTCATGGGGAGGTATGAAGCCAATTGAAAAATTGAGGTGGATTCATGTATTTTGTGTACATAAATAATGACACAGATTAAGCAACTCACAATAGACATGAAACTTTCCATTTTAATGCAGACTGTAATGTCCTTAGAAAGTAATTGACCATTAGTCTTACGATGGTTCTTTAAAAGGCAATAATTACACAAATTAGACACGAGGAATCAGTATCCTTCCAAATATTGTTAGAGATGCTGAATGCTAATTCTGTCCTCAATTCTTTAAAAATAAGTATGACTTTTTAAATTAACAACTTTGAAGGTACTTTGCAGTTTTCTAAATAGTTTAGGGAAAAAATAAGTAGCTAATTCATCTATTACCTCATTGTTATAATCTATATTTATTGTTTAGTAAGTTGACAACCGTAATGTTAATATTGTTAATAATCAATTGATTATTTATTTATCAGATGTGTTTATCCTTTGAAACCAAAAAAGACTGTTTGTATGTGTGTGTGTGTGTGTGTTAAAGTTGTCTACTCAAATAAATACACATGATTATTTTAAGTGTAAGTAACAGTATTAACTTTTAACTATGTGAGCAAAGAATAACAGTGTACACATATTTTCAGTATTAATTTTATTTTATGTTTTTGACTAACCTTTTAAAACTGTTTACAACTCTTGCAATATATTGAATTTTCAATTATGAAAGCACTTTTTTTTTCCATTTGCATTTTGCTGAATATATTCTCATGGACCTTTGTGCCATTTGATCTGTGCATCAGTTCATGTTGCAATTATATGTCTCCCTGCCAGTCTGTGTGATTGTAAATGGTGAAAAATACGTAATGTATTCTAATCTCTGTGTAGGCAGCTACAAAGTATGTATTGCCCATGGTCCATTATGGCAATTTCAGGTTTTACAAACCAGGGAAATATTTGTAGCAGACTATATTACTGAAGTTATATGATAAACATGAATACAGAGTGGAAGATCTCTTCACTCTAGAGGCAGATCAGATGTATATTTTCTAAAATCTAATGAAGTCTATATTCACTCACCTTATTGGTGCATGTTGTTTTTACAATCATATTGGCTATTTAACTCTACAGACCAGTTTTCAGCATTACCAGGTTTCCCTGCATTTTATCTTATATTGCTTAAAATGAATTGGTTTCAAATCACATTTTCTAGCTTTTGCAACTCTGCATCTTAACAAGCCTTTAATGGTTTGAATAGTTCATTAGAGTCAATAACATATCATCGCTCTGATTATGTATCCCATAAAATATACTAGGATGGTTGGAATGTGAAGTAATAAGTATTTGAATATAGATAGAACATTAATTTTGATGTCATTTTAGAAAATCACTTCTATTCAGAAAGCACAGAAGTATTTGCTTAACATGAAGTGTTTTCCTTCTCCAGAGGGAATAGATTAAATACAGGCAAAGTGATTTGCTGAACTGGCACATTTAAATGCAGGCTTGCAGTTCACTATTGGGTCATAGAAATCAGTGAGGTGACAAATGGACAGGCGTAAAGGCATAACAGATAATCAGTGTGGTAATTAAATATACCTTATTTCTTTTCCTTTCCCCCCCTATTCCTTTATAGAACATTACATTCATATTTTCACAGTACTGTAAATGCTGGAAAACAACCAACTTGATTTACCAGTTTTGATCAGACCAATGTTTTAAAATATGAAAACAACATCCTAAATATTTTCTACTGAAGAATTATCATGTGTGTGGAATCCATCTTTTCCCAAATCATGGCACAAATAGATGTCAGTTCCTTTTGTCCAGATCCATCCTAGTTTGCCTCTCTGATTCATTGTACCTCATTTTTTGTTTTAAAAAAATTTGCAGGCCATTTTTTAATAGTTTTAGCTTTATCTATTAAAATGATTTAACAAAAAATATTATAAGAGGTCATTAATTCCCCCCCCCTTCCAATAGCGAAGGAGCCAGCTGGAACTCAGGTGCTGGTGCTTTCCAACTGGAAGAATAAGTCCTCAATCCATACTATTGGTGCAACCAGGTGTGCTGTGATTCCTGGAGCACCCTTTCAAAGGAAGTTGATGTCTGTCTTCACCGGAAACCCTTCTATTTTACTTCTTTCTTAATGTGGATAATTCTGTCGATGTAACTACAGTCGATTCTCTGAAGATTATGCAATCACTGAAAGTTTCAAGCCTTCCAATACACAATGCTATTTTTTTATCTAGACTTTTTCTAGGGCCAATTGCTTGCTAAAATTCCAAAAGCAAACTGAACCAGTTATCAGGCCCAGATTTCCCCTTATGGCTCAACTCCTGAACTGCCTGTTCAGTTTGCTTCATTCTTGTTGGTGAATGTCCATTCTTTTTCTGCTAACTGACTATCATTGCATCCATTTCCCCTCATCTTCTTTTTTTGTGGAACATTGCAAGATCTGACTAATTGATCACATTCTTCCTTTGTCAAATGTTTATCCAAATATTCAAATTAGATTCATACAAGAAACTTAGTCAAATTGATATTGATGATTCAATTCTCACTACACAAGTCTGTTCTAAGTGAAAGGAAAATTACAGCCAAAGAAGATTTTGCCACCTAAATTTCTACATGTTATGACTAAACATTATCCCCCTTCTTCCTTTTCCCCTTCCTCTTAAATGACAAATGTACCAGATTACAAAGGTTTTGGTCAATATATATTCAGCCTCACCTCACTCAAGTAGATTATACATTTTTGGGACCAATTTGAAAATAATAATAAGAGATCTATGGAACTTCATTTCCAAGATCTCAGTTGGGAACAGTTTTAATGCACAAGTGGGTCCAGGTAACCAAACTCTATATGCCCTTTACTAAAACTATCCTGAAGAGATCAATGAGGACAATGACTCTAAATGTCAGTAGACTACCAAAATATTTTCTGGGATTTATTTGAAAACTTCAATGAAATGATAGTAGTGATCCTCTTCCATTAACCTTCACTATTAAACTAATCACATTTTTGTTATGCAAAATTCAGAATGCTCCTAATCCAGTGAGTGGAATTAAAATCAAACTCTTAAAACTGCTAAAGAGTTATACTTCCTTAGTTTGATGGGAATTCAAAAAGAAATGGTAGCTGTAAGGTTGAATAATTTGATCTTTACCTAGTATGTGTCTCTTGTCCAAAGTCTACAAGAACAGGTTGGACAAACTAGACATGGCACCATATTAATATCAGGTGCAAACATTGGTTTTATCAGGATTGTATTACAGCTGTGCATGAATTGTTGGCATATTTTGGTTTATATCAAAAAGACCTCCCGATTTGTCCCTTGCTAAATTAGTGGAATTGAAGAAATAATATACGGTCCTTGTGAGAAATATGAAGAGGGATGGTGTGCATCCTGGCAGCAATTAGTTCTGGCAGCCAAGGGTAATCCACTGCCTTTTGGTGAATCATAGCAGACCATCAGAGGAATGATTTACCCTCTCCAATTAGCAAAGTACTCATGGGGACTTGGGAAACATGCTTTATGGTTTCTGTTGCAGTTTTAGCATCCATGCATAAAATGAATTCCTTGTTTATTTATTAAGATCTCTAACTACTATGTCACCCATAGATCATACAACAGGCTACCATGAATAAACCAGATTATATTAAAATAAGTAAAAGCTGCTCTTTGAGAAATAATCAGACTCTAATGAACTCTGAAAAGCCTTTTTTTTGACAGTGCTTCTAATTATATTTGTTTTCTGAAATTACCCAAATCATAAATGCAGTCACTGTATTTCTGATAGGAAATCAATATTTAAATACTGTATTTATTTCTATCATATCTACCAAAACTTGATGCCAACCATAAAAATATATTGGTAATTAATCCTTCAGGAAGTCAATCTTTAATTAATCAACTAATCCAAAATATAGATTTTCCTGGTATGTGTGTAAAATGTTATCTAATTAATTCTCAAGCGCATATTTGTGAACTATAAACACATTATGTTTTTATTCCTATTTTAATTATTAATACATTTTAAAGCAGGTAACAAAACTTGATTTAAATTCTAAAATGTTAAAGATAGACTTTAAAGAGTAATTTTAAAAGAATGAACAGGTAAAGAATTTAGATCCTTATGAAATAGTCAGGCCTTATACCTATTTGGATTTGGATTTGTAAATGTATCTTCTTTCCTACTGTTCAGAAACATATCTAAGAATATTATTTAAGGATAATATAATAACTCTTTTGTCAGATGGATTAAGTAATAACTCCTCCTCCTCCTTCCTGGCAAGTGAAATTTCCTTTTATACTTCTGAAAATATTCAGAAGACAGAGCTAGCCAGGAAATATATGTGGCTGAAAAGTATTTGAAAGGAAACATTTTGTATTCTGATAGATGTTTTTTGACAGATTTCAGCAGTGTTAAACATTAATATAGAAAATTAACAACACTTACGTTTTATGCCGAAATGTTTTGAAAAACTGCTATAGGAAAAACTACCTCTTTTCCCCCCTTATTCATCCGTTTAAACTTTTTCTTATATATCTAGTAAAATAAAGCTCCATTCTTCACTGTAATTCCAGAAGGAAAGGAGGGAAAAAGACCTGTCAAATGTGAATCTTGTGAAAGGAAAGCTGAGTTTTAAAGCTATGTTCAAACTGATGACATTGATGAGTTTGGAGCGGATCACATTCTTATAATATTGTGGATTAGCCTTGATTAATCCTTACTGTATTCTATTCTTTGTAAGCTTTGTGATGTTCTTTTTTCTTAAAAGAAGATTAGTTTTGATTTAGTTTGGATCAGGATGGAAGTCACATTTTTCTTCCTAAAGTTCACTATTAATAAATGGCATTCCTTTGACAGGTCTTTTGCTGGGTTTATTATAGTTGCTTGCACTTCTCAGAGCAGGTGATAAAGCACTTTTGAAAGCCCAATTCTGAAATCACCTAATTCTGAAAGCCTTTTGAGATGGTGCTTTTTTATCGCAATAAACACTTGGTTGGATGAGAAGCCTAAGTAAAACTTCATGTTATCAGATAGCACATCACTCCATCATGATTAGCCTTAAGTATTTCAACATAGTGACCTTTGTCACACAATATAAAAAAAAAAACCTTTATACAGACTCCTCCAACTCTGTTAATCTAAAAACTACATGTTTTGAGTTACCGGTATGTACTTGTTTTCTATTCAGACCACTAAAATATTATTGCAATTAAGATTCTAATCTTTTTTCCCAAATTACAAATTAAGATAGGAAGCAAAAAGCGTGCCTCCAAATTATAAGATATACAAATATCTATACAAAAATGCATATTTCCATGTTTTAAAAAAATTACTTGTACTAATATGTGAGAATGACTTTGAGAGAAGAAGGGAAGACCCTTAGGAAATGATCAGGTAAAAACATGGTGGGGAAGCCCCCAGTGGTGTAACGGTTAGAGAAAGACACTTAGGAAGGACATACCCTAATTGATTAGGCAGTTGAAAGTGTAAGTGGAAGATTTGTACTTTCTACTTATAAGGTTACATGAGTGTAATATTACAATAAAGTAGATTAGAATTAGGTCATCTAATTGTGTTTCCTGACACATTGATTAACGTAGACAGATTAGATAGATAGATAGATAGATAGATAGATAGATAGATAGATAGATAGATAGATAGATAGATAGGAAAATATTTCATTTATATATTGGTCATTAAGAATTTTTTTTAATGATGCAATTTTCTCTTTCAATTTATGTGTTTAAATTAGCCATTCAGTTAATGCCTTGTCCTAAATGATTTCTGCAACTTTTCCTGAAGGGAAAAAAAAATGCTGTGTAAAATTGAAAGCTACTTATAATTTGAGGCTCCAAGCTGAACCTTTGTTGCAAACAGTGAAGATAAACCTAAACAAATATATATTTGAAATAGTTATGAATTCATAAAAGATTTTACTCTGTTATTTATACATATGTTTCTATTATTGCTTATAACTTTGGCTGCATGGTTTAACATACTGAAATTCCCTCTAATGGCAAAATTCATATTTGGAACATTTATCAGTTTTTTTCCAGAGCGGTTTAAGAAAGTAGTTCCAACGAATGTTATTTCAGATAAAGATATTAAATATTCTAGCAATGAATTAACAGAACTATATGGGCTGGATTGCAAATTAGAACTTGGGAAAATAACGATCCAAGTGCCTAACCTTTATTAGGTTCAGTCCTCTCCAGTCTTATAAATCTTAATAAAGTCCCTGAAGGAGTCTATCAAATTTGCATAATAATAGTTCATCTGTCTTAACCATAAGATTGAAATTGGAGGCTATGCTGTTCCTATATAGTAATGTTAATGGGAATAGGTTCTGATGTAATGTTTCATAAATACTGTAGCTAAGAAAGAGGATATTAGATCAGTAGAAGGCATGAAACAGTGTCATTGGCAAGCAAACTTTTTATGGTAGGTGGCATTGGAAGAAATTATTATTTTGTAGGATCACTATATATGTAGAGAGTAAAGGATGCTGAGGGCAGCCTTGTTTCATATTTAAATAAAATGAAAGCATTTAAAATGAGAGTTAAAATGATAATATTTATCAGTTACCTTTATTTACACTTTTATGGATATACGATTTCTGGAGGAGAAATACATTTAATTATACTTCGCATAAGAATGCTAATAGATTTTCACTTCAGGCATAGACATTATTAGAAATTGTTGTAGCAGCTACAGGATAGGACAGAGATGTTGGCACTCTATGCTGTATGCCTCTAATGACATTGTTACCATTTAGCTAATTTACATAAATTCAAGTTTTTTCAGATGAATTGGAAAAAGAAATCTCCTTATTTTCCAAAAGGGAAGGAAGAGCAGGAGGAAGATCCAGAAAATTGCTAATCTATCATCCTGACATCTATATTGGCAAGGTTCTTGAAGAGATTGCTAAATAGGGTATTTTGAGTACTTGGCTCAGAATGCAGTAATTAACAGCCAGGAGGTGGTAGCAATAAAAACTGACTTATCTCCCTTTTCAACAGATACTGGTTAGTATGAGCCAGGAATACCATACCTTGATCTTAGCAATACATTTAACAAAGTTTCTCAATAAATCTTCATTAATAAAATGGTAAAATATGGTAAAACATCTATGCAACCAGCAAATACCACATCTGGCTGGCCCCAGAGTGGGGTGGGAATGGAGATTTTGCAATATTCTTTCCCCAGGAGTGGGGTGGGAAGGGATTTTGCAGTATCCTTTCCCCTGGAGTGGGGTGGAATGGAGATTTTGCAGTATCCTTCCCCTGCCACACCTACCAAGCAACATCCACAAGCCACACCACACCTACCAAGCCACACCCACAGAACTGGTAGTAAAAAAAATGGATTTCACCACTGACTAGATGGTAAAGAAATTGGAAACCCTGTCCTTTGGGGAACATTCAAATGAGTTCAGAATGCTTAACTTATAGAAGAAAAGACTAAAGGAAGATGGTATAACAGCACTCAGATATAGTTATCATAAAGAGGAAGTAGGCCATTGCATCAGAAGGCAGGGGCATAAGCAGTTGATTGAAAACAAAGATTAAAATATAAGTAAGAATGTCTTGGTGGTAAGAGCTGTGAATCAATGGAACAAGGTGGTTCATGAAACAGTATGTATTTCTTCAATGGAGAACTTCAAACAGAGTAATCTCTGAATTGCTTTAGGAGATTCTGCGTTGAGCTTGATAACTTCTGAGATCTCTTCCAAATCTATGATTCAATTTCAATAGTATATATAGAAATGTGCCAACCATTATTATGGTTGGCAATCTGCTGTTACACTAGAGAGCCATTAGTGGCCATTGTAACTCCTTCTAATCACCTATCTTACTTCTATACTGTTTTTGCCATTATGAAAAATTGGGCATCACTGGTCTTCATTCAATAAGGGGTATGTTGATCTCCCACTTAAATTATGATACAGATTTGTGCTGTTATTACAGCTTGGGAAAGTAACAAATGATATTTCTTTATGAAAGAAGGCACAATTTTTTAAAAATAATGAATGCGGAGGCATTTCTGAGGGCACGCGAGTCGCTGCCCTGTCAGCTCCAGTGCGCTTGCGCGCGCTGGCCAACTGATTTTCGGCTTTGATTTTCAGTCGTTTTTTTTTAATCCTCCTGAAGGCTCTGGAGGGTAAAAAAATGACCCAACGGGCAAACCGTAATGCCATTCCCGAACCTCCGGTTTGCCCGTAAGGTCGTTTTTCGCCTTCAGGAGGCTTCCCTGAAGCATCCTGAACCCTCTGGAGGGGGAAAAGTGGCCCAATTGGGGGGGGCACACGCACGTATGCACAGT